>JAQIVE010001236.1:0-26518 GCA_034698285.1 Sminthurinus bimaculatus
TTTTTCTAACTCTATGTACATTGTACATTTTAAACTGTATTAGCTTGCTTTTACCGTTTCAAATTATGCACACCTAGTTCTTTTTTGGAACATTGGTACTTTTTTCTTTTAAATGTTGAGTACATTAATTTTAGCAAGTTAAATTCGGCGAATATTTGAATACTGCGTAAATTTGACCTTTGGAATTTAACATATATTAACTGCATTAAGTTTGCTTTCAGTCGAATTATGTAGACAAATTTTGATTTAAGAAACGATATTATGTACAAGATGCAAATGAAGTTAAATGTAAAGTTTGACTTGCACTGCCATTGGACATTCAATTGACATTTTCATTTATGATTTATCATCCGTCAGTCAGTGTCAATAAATTTGTGTAAAAGCAATTTTGAGATGGTGTGCCTTCCTCTGAGCTATTTTAAGTCTGCATGACAGACTTAAAATTATTATCACTATTATTACCATTTTAAGGAATTTAGCATCGTGTTGACATAAAATCGAAGCAATGTATTGTAAAATGTACGTATGTATGTAAATACTAGAAGCTGAATGTCAAGTTTTGTTGTATGTGCTGTTTGGGCCCTGGAGGAGAGTTGAGACAGTGACAAACGACAAGTACAACAACATGGACAAAGACAAAGATAATATCATAATATGATTTCCTCGCACAAGTTTTCTGCCTTTATTAATTTACATGGCTATAGTACACTGTCCTATATTTAATTTACTTTGACTGTGCACTGTGCATCTGATCTGCCCTTTGTGTCTTGCCTGTTGACTTTCTCTATTATTAAGTTGGTCTCGAGTCTGGAGGCTAAAGATATTCTTTCAACTACATGCTACTTGTTTGCTGTTAGCTTTATCACATTGCACTGTCGTTTTGCACACCAAACCAAAAACTAACCTTATTGATAGATTGATTTTGAGATCTAGTTGTGGAATCGACTCTGAAGCTTTGACTAGAACATAACAGGAAAAACTTTTGATTGTACCGTACTGTAAATAAATATAAATGTTCTTTCTCTTCTTCTCCCCTGTTGTTTAATATACAGGGAATCCTTATAAAAAGCGACAAAGTTTATGCCCGCCAACAACATCGAGGGAGTGGGAAAAGCTGCATCTCCGAAGGTCATCTGTCCCCGTCCCGCCCTTCATTGTGGTGAGTTCAGACAACGATGAAGAAACCAAAAAGAAGTCTATCCTCAACTTTAAGAACACGCCAAAGTCGGAACATGAAAAACACGCCAAGCGTCGAGAAGTCGTTCTAACCATGGTGTAGTATTCATCCATGACCTGCGTATGATTTATAGGTACTTGACAAAATGTTTCGTAACTGTCTCAATTTAAACAGTAATAACAATAATAATATTGAAATTGAACTATAGTATGAGGTAATAAGATGATAATTGATAGAGTACGATAATAAATAATAAAATTATGTAATGTACATACTGTATTTAGTACAAGTTTTCAATACAAGTACATAGTACAGATACTGATATTAATTACGTTCTCGCAAAGAGAGTACTGTAAAGTTGAGCGTATGAAATCTGTTTTTACAGGGCGTTCGAAAATTAAATAATAATCGAGTTGTACAGCAATGAAAATTATTCAAAACTATACAGGTCCATTTCAATTCTATAGTAAGAGTTCCAAAAGAAAAGAACGTTTTAGACATTTTTAGAGGTGAATGAAGAGATTATCATAGTTTGCGTTAATACAAACTGTAGTAGCAAAAAATTTGTCAACGTGCACATTTGTTTGCATGTACCGTATTTTCTCGTATTGTGGTACCTAAAAGCAGTGGCACGTAGTTTTGTTTGAACTTTGAACACACCGTACATTTCCGTAAAAGCACAGTGCCACAATTACTAGAAATGCGGTAATGTGTCTTCATAAAAATGGAACTAAACCTTTTACTTTCTCCATGCTAGTAGATGGCGAAAGTAAAATTTGAAGTGCCATATTTTTATAAAGACAGAGAATACATAGATAAATAATAATTAATTATGTACCTTGGTGTTACAGGTAGCTAAAACGCCTACCTAATTTCCATTAATACTTCCATTTTCACAACACAAAATATTAACACGGTGTCTGGTAATGTAATGTAAAATGGATCTATTTAGGTTTTAATTTTGATGGGGAAAATCTATTTGTACTGGAGATTGGTGCTAAAGTTGATTTATTTAAAAGGAAAGGCTGTACCTGCTTACTATTACGAGTTGAGGTTTGTGAATTATTACTGTCATTACTTATCAACGAGATTTGTTATTAGATAGAGTATGAACCTGATTTATTTACTCAGATGACAATTCAGAGCAAAGCCTGAATACCTATGTGAGAACACTGACACACAGCAGATATTTTGCCTCGGTGGAAATTTTCTTGCTCTCAAACTCAAATCAAATGTTGACTGTAGGCTTTCGTTATGAAGTAAGTAAACATGTAGTTCAACAGTCAATCTTTTAAAAACTGGACAACAAATGTATTTTTAGTTTCTGTAGTTTAGGGCTAATTGTATATTTTATACTGTTTTATGTGTATTTATCTACTGGAGAAGCTTTGTTGTCTCAATTTGTAATTGGACGACTTCATATGTATGGCAAACAATAGAGACAAATGGGATGAAGGAAAGAGGGAAGAGTAAAAGAGAGAAAGCAAAATTATTTTTAAGCCGAATCTCTTTAATTCATGTTATACATAGAGTATGATGTGACGTAAGTGAGCTCTGGTTCATTATTCATTATCCGCTACAATGTGCAATGTGCAATCTATCTAATACACGAGTATGTATGAAGATTCCGAATTTGTGTACAGAAAGAACACAGAAAAGCAAGGAAAGTCCGAACCCCATATGCATATACATAAGCCTTTGTGTTTTGTGTTTATAAGCATTTCATTATTTACTATTTACAAAAGCAACAAAATGGATGATATCCTTTTCGCTTAAGGCAAAACAGGCTAATTCAAATTAAATTCAGCTTTTATAAAATACAAAATAATGATATCCCTGTATAAGTACAAATATCAGTATACTTAGTAAAAACCAACTCATGGTCCAGTATCTAATACTGATACAATTAGGATGAAACTTTTGTTGTTTGTATCGCGTTTCATCTAGACAATGTACTTAAAGCTTAGGCTTGAATTTACTTCGGTAAGTACGATTACTTTGTAACTTACTAATATGAACACACTAGAACAACAGCAAATCCAAGCAAGATATGGCATTGAGTTTTTAGAATTTATGGGCACACACAAAGTACAGTGCTATTTACCTAGAAAACTGTTTATACATCAGTAAATCAACCCAAACGCAAAACTCAGAATAGGAAAAAGCAGAAAATTCGTAGAATCTCAACTTGAACATTGTCAAACGTAAACATCCTTAAACGCTAGATGCATATACAATTATAAAACTAAACACCTGTGACCTTTCTGTGTGGGTATACAGTATACATTGGTATTGATTGCCATTGTTGAAAAAAAATAAAAATTGCAAGTTTCAAAGTTATTTTTCGTAACAAGTTTGTACATGATACGGAATCCAGAAATGTCAACAACATTGTTGGTTTTGGGTTTCGTACCAATGTGTCAACTGAAAAGTTTGAAATAGGTAAAAAGGTAGATGTCTTGTGGCAGGCCTACCACTAAGAATTTCGTTGAATTGATAAAGCCGCAACCAAACTGCCATGATCCAATTTATTTCAATTTATTTCCCCATTTCGTTTCCTCGAAATTTAAAAATGGTACAACAATGTACCACAATGTAACGTCGTTTATGATACAAAAATTAATTGAACTTATGTATCAAGGTTTGTACGTTGTACATTGCTTGCTGTTGTGTACTTCGAAATAGCCCCTAAAAATCCTCTAATTTAATGCATTCATTATTTCATAAGTTACTACTTAAACTTCCCTTCAAATTGAAAAACCTGAGTTGACAAATGCCAAGATATGCAAAAAATGTTATACGTAATGCAATATATCATAATATAATATAATATTGTAGTGCACAATAAAACAAGTCTGGAAGCAAATTGAACAGAGTGCAAAATAAAATAAATTGTTATCACCAGTTCGATATTCTTGTACCAGGAAAAGAAATGAAACCAGGCCTAAAAGGACTGAAAAAGAAGGTGAACGTGACTGAGCTACAATATCACAACAAAAAATTGTATAAAATCTCGTCTGAAGTTGGAAGTTGGGTGGTGGAAGGTAAAGATAAAATCTGTGGCAATGAAAATGTGGAAAATCCAGGAGCGCGTGACCTGATCGGGAATGTACCTAATTATCAGCCTAATTGTAAGTTAGATCTCGACCCTCTTCATCCCCCGTACTTTCACTTCCATTCATCATTGATTTGCTTTTGCTATAATATAGAGACATACACATACACGTATACATAATAATATAAAGACATGGTAAAGGGCCTTTCACAGGAAAGAGATGAACATGACAAGGAGAAGATTATAGAAAAGGTGTATGAGGAAGTAAAGAGCGGGAGGAGGCAGTGGGTTAACTTAGAAAAAAAGTTTATAAAGTGTACTATTATAGTTTTTGTGTCAAAAATGAAACTTAGTTTCCTATTGCTTTCTCCTTGTCATGTACATACATACATACTTATGAATTTAAGCCCAATAGTAAAATTATTGCTTGGAAAATTAATACAAACCTAAACATCCTTCTTTAGGTTCAATAGATACTTTGAAAATTCTGTAAATTTATAATCTTTTCACGGCGACAGTCCACAGTCATCACGAGTAGCGCACTAGTTTTTATTATTTTATATCAGTGCCGCAATATGATGTGCTATGAGAAGATAAATGACTCTCTGAATGTTCTCTTCCTCCTTTCTCATTTTTGTCTGCTGTCAAACTATACAATGTATTGTACACGTGCCAGTGACGAAAAGAACAAGTTATTTTGTACCATCATTTCATCCATCCTTTCCCGTTGTACAGAATGTATGGAATAAAATACACGAATAGATACAGAGAGCGAAAAATACATGGCTAGATACTGCTTTGGAAACCCGAATAAAAAAACCTTTGCGATTTCAGCGGTTCGTTGGCTGGCTGGTGTATACATATACCGAGTTATCTAGAAGCTGATTTTGTGTGCGCACAGTATACAGATATATTAGTAGATACATGTACATGTAAAATGTATCAAACTCGGAATGAAGATGAATGTAGCGGAGAGGAATGGAGAATTGTGCAACTTTGTAACCCAACTTCGACTTGGGCTCTGACCTTAGTGCTCAGTTCTCGGAATAGGAGTTTGTTGTGCGGTTTGTACAAATGAAAAATCTTAATTCGCACGATTCACTGAGGAAAACATAATTTGAATTTGCGCATTTTTGCTCCCTTTTTCCTTCATTCCACATGGTAACCATGGCATAGTGCATATGCGACGGGCAAAGGCGGGATGGACCTAAAAACTCGAGTGAAAATTCTTTCTTTTTGTAATTAATAATCTGTTGTGGTGCGCCAACAGCCGGCATATTATGCATGTCTATTAAGAGTAAGTTTGCTTGATTAAAATTCATGAAGCTCCTTCCTTGGAATGCCAGCACACCCTTACACGAGGATTACCCGTACATATTTACATATTTCGAAGGAAAGGCGAAGGACGGGCGGGTTAGTTGTTAGTCATGATTTATAAGACGGTCCTCCTATCTGTAATAAATAATTTAAGTATCATAATATATTACACATACTATGTATGCATAACTGTCCTTATAGAATGTTGTCCAAGTATATTTTGTATTTGTGGGTACGAATGAAAAACGGAAGAAAAGTAAAGTTGGTAATAAAATTCCGAATAATCTACTTACTTTACCGTTATTGTGCGGTTGGAAAGTCATCAGAGCAATATGATATGAAATGTTTGTATACGTAGTTTATTCGCACCACCATAATAATATATTGTGGGTGAACTATGTATATATACATAAAGATTTTGTATAGTTCGTATTTTAGGCGTAGGAATTGACACAAAGTTCTTGAGACTTGTGAGAAAATGTATGTGTATACTATGTAATAATATTATAATACCGAGGGAAAGTTGTGTCTATGAGCGTTTGTATAATAATAATATGCGACAAAAAATGGTGAAGAAGTAAATAAATCGTTGACAAGTTGACTATTAGCCAACTTTTGTGGTGCAGATAGTTTGTGTAAATGAGGATGGGGCAATTTATTATGGCAGTCGTGGTTCATACAAAATTGCAAATACGAATGCACTGTGCAAATAAATATGTATTTAGAATGAACCCGTCTCGTCCAGGGGATCATCCGGTTTCAAAATTATGTATATGCACATTTTAAACAATGAACGGAATTATTGTACTAAATATTGTCTGTTAGAATTTCCCGAAACTGCAGGAGTACAGTGTTGATGTTTGTTGAGTAAAAAATTTGTAATTATTTTAGAAAACATATTCTAGTTTAAATAAATTGATTATGTACTATATAATTGTGTCAAATGGCTACGCCGTAATAAACTCGTAAAAAGGTTATAGAAAAGTTTATAGCTATATAGAAATTATATAAACATACACACAATGGGAATGAAATACGTTTAGACAAAAAACAAAAGTACCTATGTATGTATCTGTATATTATATATAGAGAGACAAAATATGTAGCACATTGCTACATACTCATAAATTAGGTAGCTAATAATGATAAGGTGTAACTTAACTTTAAAAATTGCATTGTACATATTAAAAGTGTAAAAATTCAGGAGAACCCAAAACTACTAGTTAGTTTAATTTTCTGGGACACAAAAAAAGTGTTTAAATTCACGGCGTTTTCCTAAAAAAAGCTTACCGTTTTTAAAAGTAACGTTCATGGATTTTTTTTTGTCCCAGAAAATCAAACGTTTCGGATTCTCCGTGATTTTTACGCATCTACAGTAGAATGTGATAAATTGAATTTGAAGGTGCATCTCAAACCAAAATATTGTGAATACTGTGGAAATTTGATCGTGATCAGAGTCTATATGCCGGATCATAGCTGTAATAAGTAATAAATTAATAATCAAATAACCAGCAGAATATCGTCATACTATATATGTTTTATGTTCAAAATTATGAACTGTATGAAGTGAAAATATAATAATTAATGATATTGAATTGTACTATTTATGAAGACTATTTAGTATGATATAAATTGACACAGTTCAAAAGTGAAAAGAGTACATTGTATCAAAAATCAAAATAATAAAGATAACTTTTTATGCAGATAAACATAAATGGCGAATGGTGTGACATGACATTTATTTGTGAACTTAATTCGTGATTGTAATACAAACTCCTATAGCTGTATGCTGTGTAGATACAACTTTTAGTCCTTAGAATTGTGAACCATGTAGTATATATTATTTAATATATATTCATGCCAGCTTTCGTTTCATTCATTTTATTAAAAGTATAAAGACATCAAAGGATTAGACAAAGTAAGTATGACCGTACGTGCATACTGCATACATACATCGTCAAAAAGATTGACACAGCTTTTCTTTGTGTAGGTTGCATGGATAGAATGGATGTGCAGAATTTTAATTTCGAAACGTGTGCTGCAACATGCACGCCGTACAAATATCTCACTCACTTTTATAAAACATACTTTGTTTGTACAGTGAAGAAACAATAAAACTCTACGGAAAAATTAGACTAGGAAAAGGGAAAGCACAAGTGCACAGGCATCACATAAAAAGAAAACTTGACGCAGGCAAATGTATCTTACAGCGTAAATGCACCGAGCATAAAGCACCGTCATAAACCACCAGGAACAATAATCTCATCCATATTTTCCCTCAGGATTTTTTCCACATTGTGATATTACAAGAGGAAAAAAGATAAACTACACAAGAAAAAAGACAGGCCGAGAAAAAAAATAAAAAATTGTCTAGATTTCGGGACCGGAACGGGAAAATTAGGAATGTAGAGCACAACACATATTTTTATCTAGCGTTTTTTACAATCCTCCTCGCAATCATCATAAGAATGACCATTATTTTTAGCACATTTCTAGCATTTTTACCACTGGCCAACTACTTCATCTTCAACGCTTTCAGAGCCAAGCATAAAAGGCAACAAAAACATTGGTATTTGGTTTTTCAAGTCAAAATGCGAAAAATATGGTAATAATTAGATTATTCTTTTTAAGTAGTCAAGTCGGTTCCACCGCCGCTTCTTGTAATAAAAAAATCAAGAAAAAAAAACTCTAACAGAAAGGCTATCCAACGTATATCAACAAACGATTTTATTTCATCCGTATTACATGTATGTTGAGTAAGTAAATAATTGTGCAACAGAAACCAAAATGCATCCAGTCCATTTGATCACACGATAAGGTGCCAAATCAAGCAATCTAGCGAGATGCAATGAAACACATGCAATGAATATACCTATGTGCATATGTACGTACACATTTGGAATGTTTGGCATTTCTCTCACGAAGAGAGCCATTAGGGATTGACGTGAGCGTTTAAAACAAATAGGAAAACAATCTCCTGGCACTTTGCTCCATGTTCAAGTGGACTTGGGACAACACGTTTCATGGCAGCGCAACGAGAGAACACAGCATTTTCCTATAAACACAACCACTGATATCTACAAGTGCACACACAATGCATTCGTATACTACACAAAATGTACAGCACCAAGTTTGGAGATTTCGACCTTTTGCATCACTGGCACAACAACAACGGACGAAAAACACAAGATCTCTCTTTCAAAAGCTCCAAGATAGGGTAAGCGAGTCTCTCGATTTCGATTTCCATCCATATACAATATAACTCCCACAATCTTTCTCTCGATTGCCCTTGCACATCGCACATCTAGACATTTAAAGATCCGGCCAGGAGACAACCAGAGATGGGAATAGGAAGAAGACGAGGAAAGGGACGAGAACCATATACGGGAAATTCCGGATACTTATCTCGAGAAGAAAATGGAATTCTGTTGTTGTTGTGGTTTTCCTTCCGACTCCGACTCCGTCTCTTCCACTCTCACTATCTGTATATGTATATTATATTGTTTTGTCTGCATGTATAATGTTCCGCCGCTTCAAAACACACTTACGCTCGTATTATTCTCAAACCATCTTTTTGAAATATTCAAGTCAACGATCCGAGGGCCTGAGAATTCCAAGGACTTTCTCAATTGGCTATAAATAAATAGACACGGAGAAGCAAATTAAATATATGCGTACAAAAAAGCGTTGTGCTTTATTTTACTTTGCCGTACTACTATTTAGCTACTACAGGCAAGAGGTTCCAGTTGATCGAATTCAGTGTTTTAACGGGGTGTCCATTGTACTGTCCTATTCGCATTTCCGTTCTCGAGGATGAACATTGAAATGATGCCGTTTTGATGCGGAATTTCGAATAGAATTTCTCCGGCATTCTGCATAATTGAATTGCATTGAGTTGAGTTTGTGGAATTTATTCATGGTCACAATTTATTAAGATACATTCCTGCATTTCCACGAATTTGGAGACTCTACAGCGTTGACGTTAGTTGTAACTTGCATAAGCAAGACGAAAAATCACGGCTATAAATTTGTGGGAATGCACTGTGAATTATCACTTTTAAAACTAAGAGACACGCGGTGTGCAGATAGTATTAAACGAATTCAGTAAAAGTTGGTGATAATACGACAAATCAGTTGCATATTTTTTGGGTCTTCAAGAAACCCTACTAAATCCTCTGATAATATCCGCATATCCTTCATATACTGAACGCTATTACTTGCATCAAAGTGGAAATGACTGGAGAAAGTCCCGCGTAATACTCCCTCTTTCTGCAGACCGTTTTCAGCATATTTTACGTGCCGTTTTTGCTAACCCTAGAATATAATATGCAGGATACTGCTGGTAAATGATGGTGTTACGAGACTACTTCTGGATGCTGGAGACAACAAGATTGAAGGGATGGCTGCACCATCTTTTGCCTCCCGGAGAAAATGAACTTTCACCAGTTCGGCTAAACACGGCAGCACAGATTACAATTTCCAGACTTTCACCAGCTTGCTTACTTTCTCCCGCTGTTGACATTTATAGCCCTCATAACAAAACATTCATTTGCGGGCTCAAAAAATTTAACTGCTTTTATACATACCTACATGTTTTGGTATGAATAATGATTATATAAAACATCTATGAAGTTTGATACACTCTTGGACGTTTTTGCTTCATATATTGTTCTAGTTCATTTAATTGTCATTAAAAACGTAAATATTTATAGCTTCTTATATTAGTCTGGAAGAAAGTTAAAATGAGTCCAAGTATGGATAACTTTTAACTGTACTGAACCATCTTGTCCAGTATGCTCGAAGAAACCGAAGCCGTAACTTTATGTTATAAGCTTATCGGTATGAAGTATCAAGAACAAGCGTGCATTGTAACTACCTGTTACACTACATTTTTTGTGGTGCACATAACCAAGCTTTATACATACCTACCTTGTATTCTAACAACATTTGTAAACTATGTACACCATGTTATGCCGCATTTATTACGCATATTTTAAAAAACAGGCATAAATAAAAGTTACCATTAAAAATTAATACCATGTGCGCAAAATTTGGCTCACCACTACACCCTGCTACATACATATAATTCTTCCAATGAAATATATTTACATGCATACATTACACAATTATTACAAATACGTGACACAAGTGTCTGTTTTTCAATCCCGACATTTTCACCCATACTTTGTGATGGTTTATTTCTTCTGTTGAAACCAAACCACTTTACTTACATACATAAGTAGTAGTGGCAAGAGAAAGCCAGAGTAGTGATACAAAGCAGGAGAAGCTTAAGTTGAAAGTTGGAGGCTGGTGATAAAAGAAAGGGCAAAGAACTCATAACATGAAGCATCCCAACTGTTGTATTGTGTTGTACTGTACCATGTCGTATCACACTATATCATATCCCATCACATCGCATCACATGGTACATTCGGCATGATTGGGATTTGAAAAGGAAAGAAGACAAGAATACAGGGGAAAAAAGAACTACATGCTCCATATTGCAATTTTCCATATACATAGGTTACATCTACAAATCATAAAGCAATACACAATACAATACGCTGCTATATGTATCTTGTACATTGTACACCACACGAAATAAAATAATATAAAACACCACGTTGCACAACATAACAGCACACGCCGTGGTTTCCCGTACATTTGTCTAGTTAGCAACATTTTACATAATACCCACCACTCTATGGTTTGCTACATACTTACATACATACATAAACATAAGTAACAGCTACGACCTTATACCCTTTCCTTATATGCATGTATAGATAGCTAGAGTGGTAAAGAAAAAAGGCGAAGCAACAAGCGTGATGTGATCTCTATCTCCGTTTCCATGAATCCGAAATGTTGAATGTTATTGTATGTATGTAAGCATGTACTTTGTACACTGTACACTGTAAATACATAGGGTATCTAAATAGAACCCAGAGCAGAGCAACAACAAAATGTCGAGAGTCAAACCGGGTAATGTTGAAAATATGGGGAATGGAGACCTTACAAAAATATATATTCCGCAAGTTGAATGCGGAAGAATATAATAGAAATATCAAGTGTATAGAAAATAAAATACAAGAGAGAAATGAAGACCAAGACCAATACCAAGACAAAGACAAAGACGAGGGGAAAAGCAGACGCAGAGATAGTTTTCATGGAGAAACGTGCAACAACTACAAAATAACAGAGGAGCTGATGGAGAATCCAGGAAATGGGAGCAAAAGCACAACAACACATCAATGTAGTGTGTATTGTGTATGTACATTGTACATGTGTATTACAATACATAAGACGACCTGGCATCGGAGGGAAGTATCGTCGGTGGCAACTAGCAAGAGCCAAGACTGGGATTCAACTGACAAAAGTAGAGTAAAGTAAAAGCAAGCAAGGAGGCAAAAGAAAGTAAGGAAGAATACATATTATGAAGAAGAGCAAGTAGTTCTGTAATACAAGTGGAGAACTTGGAGATCCTGCGTGACTATCGAGACTCTCAAGACTCCATTGATTTTTCTATCACTTCTTTTACTCTTTCTCGCCCTTTCTCCCATTCTTCCTCCTTAACCCGCTGTTTTCTCTACTGAGCTGTCTCTCTCCGTCTCGCTCGCTTGGAAATTCACGTATATTTTTATGCTCCCCATAAATTTATACACGTATGTGTATGTACAAATTGTGTTGCATGTGTAGAGATCCATAAAATGGATGGATTCAAAAAGGAGGCGTAATTTATAGGCGATAGTTCGTAACCCACTTGTTTATGCCGTTCTATCTTATACATATAGCGTTTTGTACAAACTTTGAATTCAATCCTGATATTTGAATGTCATCCTTGGAAGTTCACACATCAAAGGCCACATATCCACATCCGCGATCTGAATCTGAACATCAATGATATCAAGATCAAGGAAGAGCGTCCAACTGTTCCAACACCAATACCGATTTCAACTCCAATAACTTCGCCTACAGATATTTGTACTAGGGGACCATCACCTAAAACCCGGGGTTATGATTTTATGTAATCCGCTTTTATATTCTATCGATATACTGTCCTTATGTGTCTATTCGCTGATCGACCTATGGACTACAGTGGACAGTTTGATCAGGAAGATCTAATATGCATTTTTTATGTAGATATATTGATTTTGCGATCATACGTCATTGTATAAAAAATTTGAGATGAATTTAAAATACAAAGTATTTATAATGTATGCAATTAAAATGTTTCAAAATAAACTTTTCAACATCTATTGAATGAAAGACGAGATGCTCCAAGGTTCGTACCTTAATCATATCGAGTACCTTGACTGTAAGCATAAATAGAAGCGAAATATAATACTCTTGTTGTCAATTTAGAATCAAAAGAGAAAGAGAGTAGAGTAAAATAGAGCATAATTTCTATGCCTTATTTGAATACAACACCGCCACCCACGGAAAATCCTTTTGATATGCATGCATCTATAGTTATGACATTGGTTAGGTGCTGATTATACAATAACTGTTAATTTATAGCAGGCCTGAACACAGATCAACTTACATGTATTCAACTTGTGAAGAATTTCAACATTTGACAAATTTTCACTAAATTTCTATAAGAACAAAGTCATCGGATTCTGTTTTGTACGTGTTAAAAAAGAGTAAAGCTTCCTCCAGTTTAAGCACACCCATCATAATGTAGTATGTAGAAAGTAAGAGTAGTATTAAAGGCAAGCTACGGCGTATCTGATAATTCAGGAAAATGTCGACTCATAGTATTTTTTGAATGACCATACAAACATGTATGTATAATGAACAATCGGTAAAATTCAAAACTAAGCTGGACGTTATTCATAGCGGCAGAGCTTGAAATATTTATTTAATTTATAAAACGTAGTAACCTAGATAGCTAATAGCTAGGTAGAAATTTGAACACATTCTATCGCCAATTTCCGTTTCCGCGAAGAAACCTTAGCATATAATATCAGTACATTAAGATTTCTATTTGATAACAACAATAAATTGTGTAAATAAATAGGTTGATTTGTTTACACAACACACAACTGTCAACTATTATTCTTGTGAGTAGGCCCGACAACGTCAGAGGCAACATGACAGCGCGCTAATCCGTGTTTGGCAACTCACTACATTGGACCTCATTTTTTACCTTGTGTGAAATGTTAAGGTGTTGGAGCCTTTCATATTGTTCCTTTTGGATAACTGAAACTAATTTTTTTGAAGGTTGGAATGCAAAGATCCTATGTGTAGGTCCATATTATGGAACTCCTTGCCGGAGGAAATACAAAACGGCGGGGGAGATCAGGGCTTTGACAAAAGTATAAGACAATGGTTAATTAAACAGAGAGATACGTAAATAAGTTAACTGATAGTTTATTTTTTCATAGTTAATTCGTGTCCGGTTTAGAATATAACTTAATTGTTAAAACCTAAACACGCTAATAAATCATTGATTGATTGATTGATTGATTGATATTAAATTCTGCAAAAGAATGGGATGCGCGAAAATTATTGAAACGGATTTTAGAGGGTCAAAAATGATCAATTTGGTCATATGATGGAATTTTGTCTTTTTCGTCCCTCTGGAATGCCAAGTACGGATTTTTGGAGAACTTCGTCCTCTTGCTTACTTAACCTTAACTTTTCCTAAAAGTTCAAATAACGAGATGTTCTGTACTTCTTATGCAGAAATACATACATATATACACTACAGGACAAAATGTTTCGTACGCCTTGAAATCTGGATTTCAGAGGGAGTTTTTTGGAGAAATATTTCTTGGGCTACTTTTCGCGTGCATGAAACATACAACATGTAACATATTTTTTGCTCCTTCAGAAATGTTCTTAGTTTTTGAAGAAAAATGGTTCCAGTTTCTTTGAGAGGGCAAAAAGGTACAAAGTTATTGAAATATTTTCAAAAATAGTGTTTTCGAACCAGTTCACTTGGCATATCTTTGGGTACAAGTACACAGATTTTACAAAACTGTAGCGCTTGAAAACGGGAATGCAAAGGTTTCTTCCCTCGTACCATATTTTTTGGGTCGCACTGTATGTTTAAAAACTTACATAAGCCACTACACTCGGTTTTGCCGTTTTTATTTCACATATTACGTAATAAACCATAGTGTAACGTGAAACATATTTCAAATAAAATGACAATATACATATACGATAAGAGCAAAAGAGACAATGATAATAGAGTGATGTTTCTTACCTTTTGTATGTAAGTATTTTAGATTTGCTAAGTGCCCATTTGCTAAAACCTAATTATTAAACTCGAATTATTTATGCCTCAGAATAAGTGAGGATAAGAAGTCTATAGTTTATAAGGTACCTGTCACACAACACACAAGGGCTACAACTCTATTATCGCCGTTACTCAAAACTTTATCCTTCCTTCCTTTTTGTACAGGCAATTGAACTATTAACTAATGGAAACGGTATCCGATTTCCCATAATCTACCCGCTCATGGCACATGCCAAGATAAAAAATATTGGGAATGGTGAGTAGACTATACACGAAGCTTATCAAGAATATTGTGCCAATAACAATTAAGATGAATATTTTACATGTTTACTTCAAAGTTTGACAGTTGATTTGAGGAAGTAGAAAAATAAGTAAAGCTAAAACAAAGTCAAGTCAAGGAGAGAAATTTTCGGTGCCATTTCGGAAAAAAGGCTCTTTGAGTGTTCATTCATCCGACTCACTCTGACGTGCCATAACTATTTATTTTTACGCTTTGTGTACACTAGTATTTTCCGCCAAGTATTTTCCCTATAAACTTTATTCATAGCCAAACATATTATTCAAGTACTTATTTTTAATTTCGGAAGCAGCAGCCGAATCAATAAAATAAATATAAAAATGTTGAGCTTTGAGGAAAATTGGTGGAATTTTCGAGCCTTTCGAATTATGTCCATTTTAGGCATTTTCCCTCTCGAAATCAACGTGGAAACTGGGGAATTCAAAGTTCATCCCAATAGGTGGAAGATAATTTTTTGGAAGGGTTTGCACTACTTTGGCATCTTCCACTGGCTCCACGTATTCGCAAAAATGATTGAAATGTGTCGGAATCCTGATCTCTTTCACTGGAACCACTTTGTCCTCCACTTTTTCGTCGGAGTAGCTTTCATCTTGGCTCATCTTACTGGTCACATCATGTTCCTTTCACACCCCCAAGAATTCGTCATGATCTGCAACAAGGTTTACAGGAAAACGGAGATCTCAGCTGCAGCTACAAACCGACCGACTCCAGTTCGACCTCTATTGTCCCTGCAGAATTCTCTCCAGGAACTTCTAGGCCGACTATTCATCTTTGCGGTTCTCCCCTCATCTCCATTCATGCTTTCGTTAATTCTGTTTGACCCCACTGCGCCCCAGCTTCTCTACTCATCCCTCCCCCAACAATATCAAAGTGTCCCGAGCTTTTGCTTGCTTGGGGTGTTGGAAGCAACTGCCTTGATGCTCAACTACGCCTTCTTTACCATTGCCTGCGTCGTCCAACTCCAATTCCTCGACAAGTGTCAGTACGAGTTCCAGCGTCTGGATACAAAATTGAAGAATCTGACGGAGGCTGTTCATAAGAAAGAGAATAAAAAGTTTTGGCGGGAGGCTTGGCTCATGCGACGCCTTGTCCAGGAGAAAAAGGAGTTGGTCGTCCTCATCCGGCTGTTCAACCTCACATTCCCCTACTGTATCTTCGCCATCAAGCTCTGCGTCATGTGTCTTTCCGTGTTCGGGTTTTTCTTCGCCTTCCGTCACTCTGGCCAGCATCCGTTCCTTGCCGCCTTCACCTGCTACATGGCCTTCTTAGTAACGGTCATATACGGAGTTCTCTATCAGAAGGCCTTTGCAATCCCCGGAACGATAGAGGACCTCAAATCCAGCATTCTTGTGACCGCCCAAAAAATTCAGCATGGTAATTTATTTTCTGTAGTCAAGCGGGAGTTGGAGAGCTTTGGCGATGTCGGCATTAGAGTTGGCTCATTTCGCACCCTCGAGAGGACCAGCACTCCCGAACTCATCGACTTTGTCGTCACCCAGGTCGTCAGTCTCCTCGTCTCTTTCCCAGCATAAGCAGCAACAGGTCAAAGAATATGTCGGCTTTTGCACCTCAAAAAATAATTAGCACCAAGTTTTTTTATCAAGTGCATGTTATTTGTACTGAAAAAAGACATATCTGCTATTGGAAACGAAAAACAAACATTTTGCGAATAACAATAACTATAAATTTTTTTTTAAATACATTATGTATAAGGAACTAAATTCTAATAAGACACTTGAACCACCTTACTTAAATGGTAATGGTGCTATTAGTAAAATTCAAATACTTTGTGGATTACGTCTCCATGTGTAATTGTTATTGTAAACCCGAAATAAAAATGTATAGGAAATTCTATAGCTTGAATAACTAAGTTTACTACACATAATTTTCTATATTCATGTATGTATGCATTTTTATTTTAATAAGCAGAGCAATGTTTTTAATGCAAGTTTATGTGTACGCTTTTGAAGAACTATTGTGATAAAAATGAAATTCGTTCTATTTAATTGATCCAAACATGTAATAAAATAATCAAATATCTGCAATAAATATGGTACTGGTTTCTAATATTGTTTTCTCTAATTCCATAGTGAACCGACTGATTTTTCAGAAAAACTTGATTGCATTTCATACCTTTTTTCTGTCAGGGTGGTGTCTACTTATGCATATCTATATGCACCTACATACATACATACATACATACATACGCGTGTGTGGGCAATCTGCTGACTGCTGGATGTCCTACATGCATACATTATGCAAATGAAATTAACGCCGACACAATGAAAATGTTACAGTTTGACGCATATTTAGTAGGTGAGTCGTCCTATACAGAGCATCAGCTGAAATAGAAACTGTTATTACCGTGCGCTTCCACATCCACATCCAAGCATGCAAAAATAGACTAATTAAGCAAAAATAGTGTTGCCAACGCAAGGCTTGATTGTTGATGCCTATCACGGGAATTACAAGTGACAACCTGCATGGATGTAATTATAAAATGAATTAATTTTAATTCTCTCCGTGTTTAATTAAAGGATGCAGTCTACCCGAAAAGTCGTCAACTAAAATTCAACTAGGTATACAGTATACAGTATGCAGTATAGAATCTACGCTTACATATTATACATACAAGTATATTATACATGCTTTCAATTCAAATGCAGTGCACTCAACGTTTCAAACACAATCATTTTAGTTGATATAAACATCAATATGTAGCTCGAATTTTCTTCATCTAGCCAATTTTTTACTAGCTCTATCTTGGCTTTTATCATCTTTTTTGTACAGTACATATACAATATACATGCATACATATTATGCGCTCACACACGGATCAGTGTGCAACTTTTATTGTTTTTCTTCCTGCTTTACATGCATACACAAATAATATGTAGGAGACATAAATACGTCACAGTAAAACAATATTTTTATGCTTGTGCCACCTTTCTCCAAACTCCAAACACGAAATACACTTGCCAAGGAATAATAATAAGCCACTGGGGGAAATAAACTTATTATTTATTATGTATTTGCCTTGTGGGCGTTTGCCCATGTGTGTGTGTGTGTGTGTGTGTGTACCAACTGTTCGAGAATCACTCTCGAGTCAACTTGCAGTTGATGTATAACAGTATATCCTATGTATATTATTATATATTTTATTTGGAGAAACCGTTTGTTGGATATTTTCGGAATTCTCTCTCACAACTTTCAAACACACATGAGAATTCACCGAAAGGTGTCCTTTATTTCTTTTCTTCCATGTATTATGCTATGTCTATACTGTAGGCAATAAAAATATGGAATACTGTAGTCATCAAATCATCGATATTTTTGTTGGGGAGTAAAACGCGGACATTTTTACATTGACTTAGACACTAGCTCCACGTTTCCAATGTCAATGCACACATAAATTAAAGAACTTGTACATTTCTATGCAATATACAAATCACAAATGTACTTGATATCTTCATACACACTAAATGGGCTTGTTTTAAGGTTTCCTCATGTATTTATGAATTTATGATGTATGAACTCGTATCTCTGTACTACGTTTTGTAAGAACCGCTATAATCCTATAAACTATTGTAATTATGCATAATATTGTATATCTATATTATAGTCTTTAGTTTTATACCTAAATGACTTGCCCACCCACAATCTACCGTCAAACGGCCCATTCCCTTCCTCTCAGCACGCATGTATACAATATCACAATATACATGAATGTAAGTGGGTATTATTAGTTCTTGTCTTGTGTCAAAGTCAGAGTACGTGGGGTCTATTAAATAATAATTGTATTAGGCAGCCTGTATTGAATTTGCCGTTGAGCTGGCTCTGTGTTGATATAATTTACCGCCGTTCAAAATAACTACCTACATGCATAATACATACATACATTAATACATGCTACACATCCCACACTGCATTATACATATTTGATATAGAATTGCATATTATAAATAATTCGCAGACACACGTAATACTTCATACACTGCATGCATATTAATGTATGTATAATGTATAGTTATTGTATAAAGCATAAAGTTGCTCTTGGAAATGTCTTGGTTCTCCATAATGATTCCCGAAATCTCTTCAACTCTTGGCACGAGAACAAGATCATCATAAGGATACACCCTTCGGGAACAAAGTGAACGTATCTACAATCTAGAATCTACAGTATGTATGCATGTATGTATGTATGTAGTTCTGCTCAAGGAACTCCAAAGTGTTTGTAATTCCCGATGATAATTACTAACGAAGAGGAAAATAAATTTAGAACCAAGACCTGGAACTAAAGGATACATAAATATACATGTCTTTAGTTATGTTGATAAAGCATAACTATATGACTGTAATACAATATATATGAGGGAATTGAATTGGAAGTGAAAACGTATATGTACGTTCGCTCTACAATGTACAATGTACAATATCTACCTAGTTTTCTTTTGTTTTTTAAGAAGCAAATAAAATGCAAAAGGTCTATGGCATCTAATTCCAAATCGAGACAAAGTCCAATAGTAATTGCGCCTAACAGTAAAAGTCAGCCGTAGACAGTGAATTCTCAACACTCTACACTTGACACTCAAAACTCAGCACTCAAAGCCCAGACTACAAAATACGGGTATACTGCATGCTGGTGAGGGTAAGAGGATGATGACGACAACGACAGTATAGCAACTACACATGTACATATAAAAGTAGGAAAGAGACAAAGGGACAATTGCAGGAAAAGCCTCAGCCATGCAGGCATCAGGCAGAAGACAAGTGAAAATTCCCAAGGTATTACTTCCGTCTTTCCCCTGTTTTCCTGGGTGGTAAAAACTGACTTGACAAGGCAAAAACTTGTGCTCTACTTGAAAAAGAAAGAGAGTCAGACCCGAGTTGTTTACAATCTCATACACACAAGATCCAAGTAAAGTAACACAAAGCAGTACAATGTACAATACAATATGTAGGACAATACAACGCCCTAAGTATCTCCATAATCTTGGTACTCATCAAGATAACTAGCATATATTATACAGGCATGTTATACATAAATAACTTCAATTTTACCTATAAAAAATACATCTTTACTATTCCACAAGCTCTTTGTGTAACTTTTTTTTTTAAATTGTGGCGTACGTGTGTATTATGTAAAGCAATGTCGCAATTCGTGATATGATATGGATTTTGCATGTGTGCGGATAATATTATATCCTGAAAGTAAAAGGGACAGGAAGCAGCAGCAGCAGCAGCCGTTGCCGTTTACACCGCTTTGATGGAGGAACTATGAGACCATTTGATAGGGGAAAGAATGATAGATAATCGTCCTTCATATGACGCATCTACATACTATACTTATATACACATACACAGAGACATTGCCACTGGTATTATTGCCATAGCTGTATATAGCTATATACATAAAACCGTAGTAGACTAAACCAGGATCTCGAGTCGAGTGGAAGCTTGGTTCGTGTTCCTTGTTCGTTCATCCTTCCACATGCTCGTATTCACGCTCATATACATATGTATATGTATAATGTATAGTCATAGTTCATACTTCTCGGTTGCTTCGGGATATGGATGATACTCTCTTCTTCGAAATATATAATACATTGTGCATACATACGGCATGCTTGGATATACTCTCGCTAAAATATGTTCTATATTTACACTTGTTCCTCTTCCTTGTAGTGTCGTAGATACGCGCGGGTAGCTGGTTGCTTCAATGCACTGTGTGTATGTATGTATAGTTTTGCTGTCTTCTTCCAGCCTCTTCCTCGCTCTCTCTCTCTCTCTCCTCTCTTTTCTCTCTACTATTCTCGTTCTTGCCTCGCTTTTCCTGGTCTGGTCTGTGCTTCACTTGCTTTTACCTTTCTTGCCTCTGGTTCGGATTCTCCGTTTCCCTCTAATCTGCATTCAGCAGTCGACTCGGGCACACATCACATGTTCATTTTCGTCGCTCCGATTCGGATTTTCATTTTCCTCCGCGTACTTCGTCCTCTGATTCCCTTTTCCTTATATTATTTCTATATCATCAACCATCCAACATAACATACAGTGTGCAGTGTGTTTAACATATCTGAGAGCGTCCACAGCAGTCATTACCTCGGTCGTGTCCTGTGGTGAGTTTCCAGTTTAAAGTCGGAGTATAGTTGTAGTTGTAGTAGGAATTTTAGGTCGAGCTGCGTTTACAGTTGAGACAAATCTTTGACTTGGACTTTGTTGGAGAAAGAGGAGAGTTTAAGAGTTTATATATCTGTACATTGTGCATACTAATATTGTGAAACTTGGACGGTGGAACGTCGACGTTGAGTTGGAGTTCATCAGTCAGTTGCCAGAGCCAGTCGTTACCTTGGCGCGGGTTCGACGCATGGACCACTAGCTTCAAGTTTCAACTTCTTGTGTTCATCAATACTTACTCTAGTGTAAAAGCACGCCGTACATCATCATCATTATACACAAAAGAAAGTAAACAGCAAGGCAGTACATAATACATTAATAAATACATACTGTAAAAGGGAAACGGTGGTCTGTTTTTGTTTTACAAAGTTGTTCTTAATACAGCAAGTCTCAACGTTCATCCTGGAATCTCCAGCATTATTACTGTTATTTTTACTTTACCTTCCCTTTTCATGTTTATCCTCCTGCTTGTACCAAATATATGACCAAATTTTTACCTTAGCAGTGGGAAAAAAGAAGAGGCAGCAAGTGGGGGATCAAGGGAGCTTCAAAAGTTATAATAATAATAGTAAAAGTAATTTTGTTCGTCATCGCCATAATTGTATAAAGTTTGCTAAAAGTTTGAGGGAGGTGTTTAATCCGTGTTTAAGTTGTGCCCTGTTGTGAATCTGATTATGGTGTCTAAGAGTGCGGAAATCATTGTGATCATCTTTGCCTGCCTCTTTGGGATCGCGGCCTTCATTCTCATGGTAAAAGTTACACGTATTACACTTGATTAATCTCCTGATTAAATCAACCATCTTGATTCATGCATATTTTATATAATTACCACCTGTCGAAGAAAAGATAGAACATTTTAAAATGCGTCAGAGTAAATACATTCTGTTCTATTTGATTAGCGCTATACCGCACGTGTCTATGTGAAAAAGTTATCTCTTATTTTTTCGAATAATTTTGTGTTTTTAAACATGTAAAGCTTACATAAAAACTAAATTATAAGACTCCAAAGGTCAAGAATAACATCAGCTAACGACTATATTCTTCATAAAACCCCTTGGGAAAGAATCTCACGTCAGAAAGCGAGGGAAAAGTTTTCTGATCCAAAATCTCACCATGAACTTTCCCTGATCAAACTTCCAGAGTAGGTCTATTGAATTTCCGAAATAGGCTTGTTAGGGATTTCCAAAGAGTTTCAAACGTCTAAAATGACCAAATTGTTTAAGATTTCTGGCCGAAAAAACGCAAAACTAATTTTGGTATTTTAATAATGATATTTATTCAAGGGGTGTCATTTTGATATCACTTTGAGATTGTGTCAATGTTTCGTAAAATTTTGACGAAAATTTATGTATCAAATTTAACCAGACATTACATGCCAAGCTAAAAGGTCAAACAAAGTTTCAAGGTACCTACTATGATGTTAGGGTGATCTTTTTAAGAAACCATGTTATTATTGTTCTATTACGGGAATCATTCCTGGAAACAAATCGAGGTCAAAACAAAAACTATGTCTGACAATAATAAGGGTAAAGGGTAAATGAATCACCGTCTGCAACGCTAATACTAATGATCATGATTTTCTTTCTTTCCGAGAAGCTTTTCTACTGCACGAGACACCAGAAACGCATACAAGACGAATCGCTTCGCCATGGCCACGACAGTAAGTATTTTTGATGTACATAATATGAATGGATAAATCTATGGTTTCAGCCCTTTTTTATGCTTATCGTTTACCTTTTATTTTAGAATATTATAAAAGGCATTTGTTACTTATTATTATCAATATCGTTACTACTAAAGGTAAACAAAACACAGCGTTTCACATTGTGTACATTGTACATACATACATAATATTTACTCTCCTTTCTCTTTTACCTTTAATCAGGTCAATCCGGACAACAATCGGGCCAGCGGTATTTCGGAGCAGTTGGTTGGTTTCAGAGATATCGAAGATCCGCATTGAAGTAAGTTGAAAGAATAAAAATATCGTCATAATATATTTTGGTAGATCAAAATTTTGCTTTTAAGGTTTGTCTCCCTTATTTTTTATGACGGGTGTGAAAGAGAAAAAATGATTGTCTCCAAGATTTTCCCGTCAAGTCATGTTCCCATCACTGTCAATTCATATTTCAAAAGATACAGTGTAAAATGTTAACGTGTGACATAACAACAATGGTTCAAAACACATTACGTTACAAAATGTGATGCCTTAAATTGTCATTTCGTATGTTATTTTTTTTCTTGCACTTTATTAGTTCCTAAATAAGGACTCCCACGACGTAAAAGTTTTTCATTTTCATAGCCTCTCTACAACCATAATTATTTTTTATGATTATCATACATATTATACTTTGAATGAACCACACACATGCAGTTTTGGTTCATCTTCATCTCGTTGCATGTGTGGCTACATGCTTTATTAGGCAAAAATGAAAAGATGGGAGGAAGACGCATCTCTCAACAGTTTCATTGTTCTCTTGCCAAAAGTAATGAAACGACTCCTTTTTCTTCTTTTAATTTTCCCAGTATAAAGTTTAATATGTGTTCCACGTGAAAGCCTCAACACATGGAGAAAACCTAATCACAAAAGAGGAGAGCTTGTTGTTAATGCTGAGCTTGCTGTACATTATAAGTATACAACATGCAAACATACGTACAGTATCTATCTATCTACATACATGCATAAGCAGAGGATAGTCATTAACTCGGGCTTTTGTTTAATTCTGTTTGTTTTGGCCACGTCTAGTTTGATTTAGTCTATCTATAGTCTGGTTTGACTTGGCTTGGCTCATCACTTGTCCTTCACTTTATTGTTCCATTTTAGAGCTTAGACTCTTTTTTGATAAGCGTGATATAAAATATGCAATAAAGTCCAGATTAAGATTAATCCGCAGGATCTCTAATATTCAATGCTATAGGTATACAGAGTTTTGAAAAGATTGCACATGTCAAGCAAGAGCTGAGACATCCTTAAAATTCTTAAAATCAATAATTTTACCAATATAGTAAGTCTTGTGCATATTTATATAAATATAATAAACGGTGGAGCAATTTTAGATGAGATTGGTTTGGCTGCATGCATATCATATTATAAAGAATTTTACATTTTAGTCTATTTTAAACTCTAAAATGTTATAGAAAATCGATAGATTTCCGATCATGATGTGATTTTAATTGCATGAAGAATTTTCCATTAGTTTCTCTCTATATGAAATTTTCTGATTAGCTCCAAATTATGTGCATGACAGGACGTGACATGACGGGATAGACAAGCATCAGATCTCCATATTATTATTATTATTAGGTATGTAAATTCAATTCTGTTCAATTCAATTGAATCTGCGCTGCGATTAGAATAACACAATAAGTTCCATAATGCAGATACCCATTATGTTAATGCTGTTCTTTCTCCTCTTGCTCTGCTCTCTAGATACATTATATTGTGTAGATATTGCGACAAAGATAGATGAGCAACTTTTGAAAAGTTTTATGCAACTTTCTTTGAAATGTTATAGAGCTTTGAGAGAGTTGTTCATTTTTTCAGTTCGTGAGTTCCTGTTGTTTGTTTTCTACTGCATGTATGTATGTATATGTGTAAATAGTTGCATAAAATCGTTGATTAATAAACTATTCATTTCTGCTGTCGTTGTGGCATTAGCTCGTCGTAATTTTCCTAGGAATTCTTTTGCAACATTATTTTATGGTTTGAGCCGCAACAGACTGGCAAAAGTATGGCCGAATAAAGTTTTGCAACTCCACGGCAAACTTGCCAAGTACAGAGACAGAGATACTAACCGTGCAAAAATATGTTAGAAATTAGAACAGTTGTATAACTTTTCCCCGTTGTTACACTGACTGTTGAGCATACTGTATGTATATTGTGGATTCTATCTACGAGCGTTGCAAAAGAATAAACTGGAATAACGTCGAGTATTGTACAAAGCAAGGTTAAATCCTCTTCAAAATAAGGTTGAAGAAAAAGATCCTCTGGTTGAGTAGTAAGTTGAGGTGGAGGAGTAAGTAGCGGTACATAGAATACAGTAGAGGAAATAGTTCGTTGATGCGTAGCGGAAATGAAATGAAATGACTTTTTTCCGTATCTCGATATATCTAATTGGCTTGTCATATGAAACTCACTTTTATTCTCCTTTTTTCTCTGTCTCTTTTTGCAGCAAAGACGATTCCTCCACATCCATGAACCGAATCTAAAGTCAATAAACTGGAGAAGAAGGGCATCTGATGATCACATCCAGCATCTAGGCAAGCAAAGAAAAGCAAAACCAGCAGTAGTCCTTCCGCGTGTCTCTTCTTGTCATCGAGTCGTATTCTACCCGATCGAATCGTGTCGTATCGTATTGCATTGCCTTGCCTTGCATTGCATCGCAGTAAAATCCCAATCCAACCTAAGAAGGATTTGAGCTCCCTACTTTTTTCTACTTTATACATATAGTGAAGACAGGGAGGAGAATAGAAATTGAAGAAGAAAACAAGAATTGAATTGTATGTATGTATGTATGTATTTATGTATATATGCTGGTCTGATCTGACTGAGGAAAATGGTCGAGAAAGCAGGGAGTTGCGATCAACACGAAATTGTGGAAGACACAGGATAAAATCATCATGAGCATCCGTAATTCGGATCGTGAGCGGCAGTGAAAAACATCTAAAAATGAAACTGAATACGAACAAAAGCAAGAACTAGAAACTGGAACAAGAAAACGGAGACGACCAAGAGAAATAAGAAATACAGATGAGGAGAGGAAAAGCTTTCAGGATTCAAACAACCAAGCTCCAAATTGTTCCTGGCTGGACACGCACAACTCAGCATAACATTACATGAGACAACCCTATATACAACCATACAATATATAATATGAATACGATACACAACGCAAAGTCAAAGGGACAGAAAGACAAATGGAGAGAGCGTACAGGGGAAAATGGGGAAAATGAGGAGAGTCACATGGACACAAATAAACTAGACGTCGAACAGAAAACAAAAAAGCAGAGTAACGGAGAAAGTGAGTGAAAAAGCAGACTTATTATACTCTTCTGTTTTTTGAGGATGGAAAATCAGACTGTGAAAAGGACGAATAGGGAAAAAAAGTAAAAGTAGAAGATGAAGAAGAAGAAGAAGCAAAAGAAAGTCGAGTGAAAGTCAGTTAGAGTCAAGTTGAAGAGGGGAAAGAGAGCCAGAGGAAGGAAATAAAGTAAAGTGCTCCTTCGTTCCCTTTCCCTTCGTTTCTTCCT
>JAQIVE010001237.1:0-26509 GCA_034698285.1 Sminthurinus bimaculatus
CAAACATGCACGATTTCGGGGTGAAAGCTAATGTAAATCCCTATTCTAACTTTAAGGGCCTTGGGCGAGTTCTAAACCTTAACCGATTCGAACCAAATTTTTTGTGTGATTGCAGGGGTCCAAAAGGAACGACATGAAGGGGTGGCTGCTTAACTTTTCACCAAAATTGCAATATGAAGAATTCTAATGTACATACATATGTGTGTAAGTTAGCTTTCCTTGTCCTTACCACTTATGCATCTTCACTTCAAAATAAATAATATGCAGGACTGCCATTAGCATGGACATTGCTACTGAGCACTTGAGAGTGGAGTGTGCTCAGCAGTTGTCAGTACATACAATACATACATACATATGTGTATACTTTTATGTATATACAGCAATATGAATGCTGTGGAAAATAGGGAAATTGGGAATAAATGCACCTTGAGTCCGGAATTCATGCAGCGGACGTGTAATAGATGAGACGAGTCGGTGAGAGGAGCAAAGCGACCGAGGTTTGATTGGGTTTCTCCAACTTTCTCCACATTCTCCTTCACTTGTATTTTATTGAGACTGCGGACGGGCCACTGGCGTTCGCTTATCGTTAGTCGAGCTGGAACTGGATTTAAAGGAATTGATGTTCTCTTATGGCTCTCGATACGGGTATCGGTATTTGTACATATACATATGTGTGTTTGTATTTATGCAGAATCCTCAATGTATTTTGTATGTATGTGTTTGCCTTGGCCGATACACACACAAACACAAATACACACCCTGAGCTGACTTTTACAGGCGGGATCCGTTGTGTAATATAATACGTATGCCAGGGAAAGTTCTATTTCTCTATTTCCTGATAGCTTTGCTTTCACTACTTTCTCTATCTCCATCTCTCTGTCTGCTAGATTTCTGGGTGTCTTTGTCTCTTAACATTAGGGCTTGACTCAAGTGCTTAAATAGGGACGTTCCAACGATCGATAATGCTTTTCTCAGGAATGGATTCCCTTCCTCTCCATTTCTCTTTCTTGCTCTCTCTCTCTCTTTGTATGTTTTGCTCACTCACTCGCTTGCTCTGTCTCTTTTTGCTCTAGCATCCCATCCCATACCATGCCATGCCATCGCATCAGAGTGCACACAGTAAAATAACCTCATTATGACTTGTGCCTTTTTCTCCCATTTTCTTTGGTATTACGTATGTATTCTTGCTATGCTTGCTTGCTGGCTGGCTGGCTGTTGGCTCTCCCTCTCCGCTTATCGGCCCAGAAAGAGGAAACTGAAACCATTCACTTCTTCCCCACTGACTGAGATTCTCTCCCTCGTGTTCAAGCTCCACTTCTCCCACTAATAGAAAAACAGATAGAGAGAACTCACCATGTACATGGATATATTGAAGCACAATAACAAAGGCAGCGGAAAAACAGGGAGAAAGTCGAACCAGAGTAGAAGAAAAAGAAGAAAGACGCGAAAATACTATGGCCAAAACTAAAGTAAAACTAACCAAAGGCACCACAAGAAACTAAACCAAAGCAAAGCAAACTAAACCACAGTACAAAGTGAATAGCAGAGCCTGCCTGCATGCATATCTATGTATAAAATGGTAGTTAAGTGTGCTCAGTGTACGGTGTGTATGTGCAATGTCGAAATGTTGAGAGCAATGCTGATATCTTGTCCTCACTTTTTTCCACATCCAAATCTATGTATATTTATATGTTTATGTGTGTACATAAGACATTAGTGGCCGTATATAATTTCTCGGGTTGGGTGAAAAAAGGCGGAGAAAGTCGAGCATGTGTGTCAGTTCACACATTTCACTTTGCTGCTTCCCTTCTTTCTCTCTTTCTCTATTCCTCTCTCTCCTCCATCCCGGGCTCTATCTTCATCTTCATCTCCGCCTTTTTGCCTCTGCCTCTACAACTGGGCTTTGACTTGTTCTTCGTCTTCATCTCCCTTTTCTTGTCATTTGGCAGCGGGAGCGGCAACACAAGCGATCCAAATCCGGATCCACGTGCTAAACTCAAAGAAGAGTTGAGATACACGGAAGAATAGAGGAGAGAAAGTCAGCAAAAGTATTTGCTAGAGATAGAAGAATGAGAGGGCCAAGAAGAAGACGAACAAGAGAAGAGTGACAATGCGGAATAACGACGGAATAACGCCAACTTTCACAAATTTGCAATGGCTTTCTACGTCGCCAGATTCAACCCTGCTGTTTGGCTGACTGGCTGCTAAGGAAAAGTAGATATCCAGACAATCTTTGTCTGTGCATCCTATTTGTGTGTATTATTATGGTTCGACTTTCTTTTTCGTCTTTATCTTGGCCTTTCTCCCTGAGTCTCTCTCTCTCCCACTCCTTGGGTTTTCTTCCTCATTGACACAACATAATGTTATGTAATATAATATAATATAATGCATACGGCGCATTTCACAATTACTCAAGTCATTCTCGATTCTTTTTGATCTTTTTTTCTTTGTCTCGTCTCTATAGCTCTGGCGCTAGCTCTGACTCTGACTTTAATTTTGACTTTGACTTTCTCTTACTCTTTGTATCTTGCTCTCTCTCTCTCTCTTTCCGAGGTTGAACTAATCGTAGATGTAATTGCAATTGTGATGGTGGGGTCAATTGGCAATTATTACATAAAATTGCATTACATTACATTAGGTAACATTAAAGTTTTGTACCCAGACGCTGCATACTGACATATATGCATTGCAATGGACGAAGAATGTACAAGGAAGGATGTGCAATGTCTAATGGTATACGTACATATATAGATGTAGGTTGAACGTTCTAGTATACTTATGTACTTATGTACATTACCATTGTCATTGTACTGTGGGAAATTGGGGAATGTAATACGAAAACTTTTGTCTAGGAGACATGATGAGAAATGAGCCCAGATTTTATGGGAGAAATGTAATGAAATTAGATGAATGGCTGACTACATATACATAAATACGTGTAAGTGGACACTGCAAGAGAATTTCTCTCTTTAAGGTAGGAGACATATGTACGATGTACGTACTACAACCATGGAGCAAGAAGCAGAGGATCCGCATTCGGGAGAAGACGAATATCGTCCAAATATCTCAGCCATGTATACTGCAGAAAATTGGCTGACATTCATTTAAAAAGTGGTCGTAGAGCAGAGAACTGTCACCGTCACAGGAAATTAGGAGAATGATGAGAATTCGAAGAGGATTTGAATGAGAATTTGCACAATATACATACATACATAGTTCGCCTTGGAATTGGAGCTGCTCGAGTTTAGAAGCTCAAGTTGGATTTTGGATCTGGAGTTTGAGTTGGATTTAGATTTGGATTTGGAATGGTGAAACAATAAATAGAATTAATGGGAGATTCACCAAGGACGCTGCTCTCAAATATCTAATAAAATCCTGATGCTTTTGATGTCTATGTTTGATGGCTGCATTTGAAGTTTTCCAGCCATTTGGAATCCAATTACGATTTCGATATCAACCATTATTATTATCCCTCTCTACATACTTCTTCATATTATTATTATTATCATTAGTAGTTAGTAGTTAGTTCTACCTTGCACAGAGGTTGGAGCCGTAAAGGTGATTGGGTTTCCTGCACGATCTTTACCATTAGTAGTGTACGAGGGGAGTTTAAACATTTTATCCCGTTTTCCCCTCAATTTTAATAAAAAGTTTTAGCTTACCATGTAACCCGTCCATTACCCCGATTTTTCCAATTTATACTATAGAATTACGGTCCATACCGTCATAATCGTCATCATAAGCATAATCATAATCACAATCAAAAGGAGTAGAGACAAAAAGTTGGAGTAAAAAAGTATGGCTAAAGTGTAATTGTCTTTTTTACCGTGTGGATTAACATTAACAACTAATGTTTGAAGTTAGGCTAAAGGCTTACCAGTTTTTCTGGCACCGTCTCCTTCTTCAGTTCTTGATGAGGTTTTCTCCCGTTCCCTCGTGTTTTCAGTCCTAGTTGTATATACCTATACATACTACATATGTATGCACATTGAACATAGTCCTCGTCTTCTCGCATAAATGGCCTCATGATGGCAGAATGCTAATACTCACTTAATCTTTGATCAAGTCGATCCACTTACATGGTACGCCTCGTCGACTTTCTCCAGTTACTCGGATTCAAGCTTTAGCTTCAATTCCAGTTTCAGCTCCAGCTTTATGTTTAAGGTTAGAATTAGTGTTGCAACTTGGAACCAAAGGAAACCAAGCCAAGCCGGATGAAACCGCAGCACCTCGTCAACCGTCTTTTGGTGTTGTTGGTACAGTTGCATCTTCCTCGTTCTCTTCGTCAGCTCCAGCTCCAGCTCTCGCTTGTTATTCCAGGGGGACGGAGGCGGATTCCCAGAGACAATTACAATGACACACACGACGAAACAAAAGACGAGTCGAGACAGCCAGACACACTCTTACTCCTCTCGCTCACTCATTCATTCATTCAAAATCCAATGCCAAACACTCTCCTTATTTACTTGCTAACTCACTCCAGCTCCTCTTTTCGCACACACACATGAACGCATTGTACATTCTTATTGTATTGCACAAGAAAACGTTTGCATTTCGACGCCACTTCGATTTGATTGCACCTTGATCCATGTAATGCCTCGAATTAAGATTGAGTAGAGAACAGAGAAAGTTGCACTCGTTGCTTGTTTGCTTTTTTACTGCTTTAGTGCACCAGCATTTCTCACCTAGTTACAGGGTAATTTGTTTCAATAACTATGTATGTATGTCACGGTAATTTACACAATAGCAATTTTTGAATAATGAAATTTGAACGTCCTTTCCTTGTCGTGCTAAAGTCTGGGCCCTCAAAATTATACTAACGAATTCTGGGGCATTGGTTCTCACCACAGAACGATAAATTGAATCAAAAAGTCTGGATTTTCTATTTCTCGCGGCGAAAAGTCTAGCCAACATACCAAGGCGGAAGGTCAGATCAGGTTCACTCAAACACATGGAAAAAACATACATACACGGACATGTCTACATTGGCAATGTACAATATTTACAAGTTAAATATGTGCACAAGAGGCAGAGGGGAGCAGACGCCTGTAGCATGTGGAGAAATGTATGGAAATGGCGATAAAATTAAACATGAGTCTTTTCAAATTGATATCCATGCATAGTTTATGCTCTGCTTCTTCCCTCTTCGGCAAATATTTTACTTGCTACTCTTTACTATATGCTACACACTTTTAAACTTCTGTCTAGACTAAACTCCACAAAACCGGGGCGATTGAACCTTTTGTTTTCCCTCATCTTTCTCGTTTTGGCTGCAAGTACTACACAAAATGTTGTGCGGTCAAAATTGAGAATTCATTGGAATGACAGGAGATAAAGTTGGAAAATTTGTCGGAGCCTAAAGCTATTCATTTCAGAGGACAGATTGCGTGTTGGCATAATCAACAAGGGCGATTTTTCCCATTTACTTCGTTTAGTCCATACGAATACGGTATACAGTATATGGGGGGTTATAATGTATTATATAATTTGTTGTATAGAAATACATAAGATCTATTCCCTGGACACTCCACGGGCAAATACAGACATTCCATCGAACATTTGATATTCAAGAGTTGTCCTGTCTACATTTACTTCGGTCGGGTTTTTCATTTGTATTCACAGTTCCCTTCCATAATCAATCCAAGACGCTTTCCTTTATTTTAGACTTTCTCGTATATGTATGCACAATGTATAATATACAGTAAAAAACATCAGGAGCTTGAAACTGGATTGACAAAACCAGAACGGCTAGAACTATACGACCATGACGAAGAGTAGATTGTGGCTATCACCTGAAGCCACATGGTTTTACTTTACTTTTTCTTTTTGTCTTTAGTTCTAGTTCTAGTTCTATAGTACGAGAAACTAGTTTTAGTTTCTTCCTCAACTTCAGCTTCCTCTGCCTTGACTTCAACTTGAGATTCACCCTGAGCCTTGAGTTAACTTTGAAAATCCACAATACTTACATGTACACACTACTCGACTTTAAATACATATTTAAGTTGTGCTTTTTCATGTCCTCGTTTCTCCACATGCAAACGGATGGTGACGGTGGATGGAAAAGTGCAACTTATTTTTTTCTGGACGGTATATAGACTCACACACTGGATGCTTCTTCCAATGTTTGTATGTATGTGCTTAGATTGCTCAAGTTTTCTACCTTTTTGATAAGAATACATATATAATATTATAATATGCATAAGTAGTACGCAGAAACACAGTTTCTCCCAGGGAAAGTGCGGAATAAAATGGAGAAAATGGAGATGAAGCCGCAATTTCCCCAGGAAAAAGCTAAAGATGAAGACGAAAAAGAAGAAAAGTAGAAGAAAGAAGGAAGGAAAGATGCGAACTAAGAAGAAAAGAGTTGAATCGTACGGCAAGATAAAGATTCTCCAAACTCTTCATTGTATATTATGCATGGGCTGAATATGAGAACTAGAATTACTCCAGGGAGTCTGACGCTGGAAATTCAGGATCGTCTGGATGAAGATCATGAGCCTATAATCATTTAAATGAATATTTCATCAATTTCACCGTGCGTCTTCTTCTCTGCCTCTCTTTCTTATCCTCCTCCGACGATTCCCCTCCTTTTGCCTTTTTTTCCTTTTTCTGCTCATCATACACTTTTTTCCTTGGTTCATGTCAAAGGAACCAAACCAAACCACTGTTGAAAAAATTGGGAAGAAGGCTCCTCTTCTTGAGATTTATGATGACGACAACCATACATACATACATACTTATGCAACTACTCTTCAAGCAGTTTCATTGACATTGACATGGACATTGACAAAATCCGGACAAAAAGTTAAACCAAGCATATCTATCTATCTATACATACATATTATAATAATAAGTAAAACGCTGAAAGGAACGAAAGATCTGAGAATGCTGCAAAAATTCAAAAAGTTTGCAAAATTTGGATGTTTGTTAAGTTTTAGTATTTGATTTAGAATCTTGAACCTTGCGTACAACTCGGGACAAACTTTGTACATATATGTAGGTTGGTACAAGCAAGCAGTGTACAATTTATTGTTTTTATATGTATATACACAAAAGTTGAGCGAGCGTAAAAGGAAAAGGCCGCCAAAGGTGAGGGCAGCAAAAGAAAGGGGAAAGAGAGTCTGATGAATCTCATTTTGCAACCCCTACATTATGCATCCATGACATTTTCCAGCCGACAAACTCAAAGCATCCCAGCCACACACAGAAACCAGCCAGCCAACCAACTAAACACTCGACCATACAGACCCACACCGCATCAAACACACACACAGAGCACAGACAGGCACATTATATCATAATATGGAGGGAACGATAAAGCAGGAATAGAAACCATCTAAAATTTTAATGGCTCATACCTATGTGTATGTATGTAATGTATATATTACATATATCTCTATCATGTACAACATACACGCATGAAATACACATAAAGCTGATGCGATGGAAGAAAGTGGAATGGTAGAAGGGAAATACAAAGAATTACCTTTCTCTTCCCTCTGTACTCTGCGTACCCTGCCCTTTCTCGTTTAGCATATACTTATGTCTGTATGTGTGTGTGTGCGTTTGTGTGTATGCTTGTCATTATTATCCCCATTATGGCGGTCCCTCGACGAGCCAACCGGCGAGCAAACAAGCTCAGAGAACACACAGCCATATTGACATGCTTTGTCTGCAGAATAATTGCAAAATTTTGAAACGAGGAGAAGGAAGAGGCGGTGAATGGCAAACAAGAGGAGAAATACATACTTATTGTACATAGATAGAAGTAGAGAAATACACACAATAGGTATAAAAGTAGGTATGGTATAGATGTGTATGCGACAAATTCCCCTGTGTTCACAAACAAAGAGACAAGGACAACGAGCCAGCTCTTGGAATCCAAAGAATAAAGGAAACCCATCTCTATGTAATGTTATTTTATGTTTATAGACAGAAGAGGGATGGAATTCGATACTATTATTATAATATAATAGAATTTGATGATCCTTTGACACGTTGCATTGATCTGATAAAAGATAAAACCCATCGAGAACAAAAGGAGCAAGATGAATAAATAGATACATACATGGGGACCCCGGACGCGAACGTGACAAAAAACTGTACAGATATAGTAAAAGAGGGAAATGACTGTAATGGGGAAGCTTTGCCTTGGTTTGTCTATATTTTTGAGCTCTCCAACTTTGATTACTCCGACTATTTTATCACTGTTGCTTTAAACAAGAAAAAACAATAAAATGTATGTTAATCCCTGGAGGTAAAGATTGTGAATCTTTATTTTGGGGAATGATAACGAGATAAATTAAGAAATAAAAATCCCTGTTACCTACACAAAACATAATGAAATTGAGTGGTTGAAACGGTAGAAATAAACCAAATTATATTAGTGCAGTGGATCTGATTTTAATCATAAACAATAAAATTAGTACTGTATCAAAGCTCTCTTGCCAATTCTTACTTTTCAGATTCTAGTTTTTTCTAGCTAAAGGGCTGTAAAGACCCGGTGGCAAAATAAGCTTTTTTTCAAACGTTTATTTTGACGCATTTTTGTAAAAACAGCATTAAAATTCAACATTTGAAGGTCATTGTTTGAAAAAATTGATTATTTTGCTGCACTTGGCTAAAATCTCTTATTTTACAGTTAGTATTTGTCAATTTAGGCTGTTTTTGCGAGCAAAACAAGCAGTTTTTGTACCCCCTATAGAAGAGTGACCCTATAAGGAATATTCGATTCCTAAAAATTTTTGGAGTTTGACACCTCTAGGTTTCTGAATTATTGAAACAATATTGACTACAATGATATTTATATATTTCACTCATTGCTGGGTCCCGCAAAAGTTAATTAAAAAGGGAGAGGTAACAGCGAGAGTTCCTTTCCAAATATTTACTTGTAATTTATTTATTTACAACGACGCCACTTCTTCGCACTTTCCTTATGAAAGTAGATTGAAAATGATGAAACTTTAAAATTCCAGTAGTTGTATCGAGAGGCTTTCCGCTGTTTTCAGTACGTATATCACATTTATTTGTAATATAACAACTGTCGACCCATGATTATCTGAATAAGACGATATTTCTCACTTACAAATATGTATGTAACGTTTAATTTAATTTTCAATTTATACGTACCTTCTTCTACTTCTCTCCGAAACTTGAACCTTGGGCGCTGTCAAAGATTTATGTGTCAATATACTTTGATAGATTTCATTTGAAATTTCTAGGCGTTGCTAATGATAAATATTTTTTCACATATGCTGCTTGATTTGTAATAGTTTTATGTTGTAATTTGTGTGGTCTTTAAATAAACAAAAATGATTCAAAATCTTATGGCGCAAAAAAGTTTGTCGTTTGAGCAGCAAGCGAGCTGAATTTTTGAACAGATAATTTGCCCATACGGGAAAAGTAACGAATTCTAAAGGGATTCGCCCTATCCCTAAAAATGTAGTGTCTTTGAAAATTTAAAATTAGTTGCCTTTTACTGAAGATGTCAGAACTCTCTAATTCAAGTTCTACATAAAGTAAAGGTAGTTGTAAGTACATACATGTATCTGATGGTATTCTTTAGAGAGTGGGAGCGCAGAGGGAAATGGCGAAATGGAGTTGTAACTGTAACTCACACCATTTGCGGATTTTACGATTGCCTTTAACTTTCCCTTTCTTCTTCCGCCTTTTCATTTTCTTGCTCTTCTTTCGCTTGTCCTTTTCCAACTCTCTTTCTATTCTGTTGCAATGCAATGGCGTTGGTGAAACTCGGCACAAATAAAATTTAGTTGAGTAATTAGAATAGTTGAAAGACAGGCCCTCAACTGTGCAAGGAAGAGAAGGAGAGAGAGAGAGGAAAAGAAGCCCCGCGCCGCGTGTGTGGATCATCATCAAGGAGTGGCTTTAGCTTTTAGCCGTAGCTTTGGCTTTGCCCTTCTCACATTACCATTCCAGTCCTTTTCTTCTTCCGTTGGCCTGTTCTTGACTTGTCTTCTTCTTCTTATTTTGCTCATCTGCTACAATCAACTTTCCCTACTTTCTTCAACTTCCAGCAGGAAAATGAACAAGAGAGAGAGAGAGATAGAAAAGGAGAAGTACAAGGAGAAACTCGAGGGCGAGTCTTAATATGGTGTCACTCAACTTAACTTGTCTTCTTCTTCTCTCTCTCTTTCTTTTCCAGCTTCCTCCTTCTCCGTCCAAAAGTAAATCCTGATACACTAATAAAACGAGAGAGAGAGAGGCAGAGGGGAAATGGGAAATGGAAAGGAAATGATGCGGTGGAGAGCAAATATTCTATGTGTACGTACACATTTATACTGTATACATACATATGCACATGTGCGTTTAATACACATAGTAAAAGTACATTTTAGTTTTTTACATACATCAAAAGTTCATACATATAACGACTAGACACTTGGAAAGGGGGCAACTGCTTTCTCTTTTGAGAGAAAGTTGTAAATTAATATAGAGCTTCTTTAGTTACGATTGGATACACTTTTCGATGAAACTTAAACACCTTTTCCTCTTCTTCTTCTTTTTCTTCTTCTTCCTCTCCTCATTTTCACATCGAGATAAGTCCCATGACATGGCCGTCGTCTTCTTTTCCAACTGTCTCCAATTGAATCCGACTAACAAGTAAAACTGAGGAGCGTCACGTTTGTATAACTATACTGTATATTATTATATGAACACTCAGTATCTATGTATAGTTTGTAAGTTGGCGAGGAAGAACTAAAGAGTTTTACTTTTACTTTTACTTTGGTCCTTGGCCACTTTTCGCGTCCTCTCATCTTTCCTCTCCACCGCCGTTGAAATCAAATACCACTTGGCTTACATACGTAGCTTGGCTCTGTAATAGAGAGTTTTTGTTGTCTAGATTGTTTTGGAAAAGGATAAAATGGCGTAATACTATCGTACCAAGTATAAATTTGTCAAAAGGATGGTTTTTTCGATATTGAAGGCTTCTTTTTTACTACAGTGACTTTACAGCAATATTCCTGTAAAATATATAATTTACACGGAACAAGATCATAGTCGCTGCTGAACCTCGGAATTACTTTTTTAATTCATATATAGGTTGCTGGATTATGTATAAAGGAGATAGTAGGAAGATTTCATCGTTTAAATCGTTTGTTTTTCTACACATTTTCCCATAAGACCTTGTTATTCTGGAGATTCTCGGATTCTGCTATCTTTTCCCGAGCCTGTCGCCACCGCTTCTACTATTTCTTCTCCATCGTGTTTTTTCCTTTGAGCCTTGTCCTTTCCCCGGAAAATTCGATCTGCTATATATATATGTACATATGCATTACACATAATATACAGAAAAATCGGCCAGGCCACTTTTCCCTTTGCCTTCTCGTACTCCTGCTCTCGCGAGAGAGGGAAAAAAGTGAATGACTGACTGACTGACTGAATGAGTGACTAGCAGACTGACTCCTTTGCCCCAAAATGGAGAGCTCACTTTCAGACTCCTCTTTTTCTCCAACTCCAACTGGTTCATCTTCATTCCCAGCGGGTCCTGCTTCTCTCATTCCTCTTTCTCCCATTCTTATCGGTTTGGAATTCCTAGGAAGATGAAGAAACGGAAAACGAGGAAGACGAGGCCAAAGCCAAAGACGAAGAAAAAGCAGAGGAAAAACGAGTTGGGATAAATGTATAAATGGATGGATAGATTGATTGATTTTCTTTGCTCACATCTTTCTTCCCCGGGAAAAGTACAGACCAGATGCATACGTACATGTTCAAATGTTCGTAGAACACACACGACAAATGCACGAATTTTCTAGACATACAGTCGAATCCGTCAAACTCACCAAAATCAAAGGCTAAAATCCAAAAGAAGAGACTGTCCGACGGCAAAAGCCCAAAGTGAACTTGTGCAATAGGAAAATTGCCATACACGTCGTTATCCTCATCGTCATCGTATATGATATTATAAAAGCATACCAGGATTAGCACTCGAGTTGAAGTTGACATTAAAATTTGATATTGATATTCTTCCTTTGCATTTTATGCGGAGAAAAATGACCCAAATTTGTATTCGCAGTGAATGGTTTATAAGAGAAAGCAATAGAAACTAGAAATCCTTTCCTATTTCCTATACCATTCATTTTGGAAGATGATGCAGATGGAGATATCGAAATTGAAAGTGACAAAGGGTTGTTCCTCATCCAAAAAAAAAACCAAGGATGAAGTGGCGGCTCTCGAAGAGTAGAGTCTCGGCTAAGAGGACATGAATGCAGACAGTGGAGAGGAGTAAAGGGGAGACTTTTAAAAAACAGTTATTCCCCAGCCCATACTGCGACTATTTGTAATATCAATATAGTAATGTCGATCGCGATGACGATGGCAATGGCAATGGCAACCGTAATGGTAACGGTAACGGCGGTAGTCACAGTTCACTTCAATAACACAGCGAATTGCTGGCTTACTCTGGCAAAAGATTTGTGATTTATACTCGTGGGAATTTTGATTTATTTCCCTCTCTTCCCCCGCTCTTAGAATTCCAGTACAAATACATATGTATAATCCGCGAACAATCGGAGACAGAACCAGAACCAAAACTCGAACCAGAGAATCAGGACGAGGACTACACACATTTAGTGTATGTATGTATGTAGTATGTACTGTATAGTAAAAAGCTAAGCTACATACTGTGCGATTTTGTGCGATCCCGGAGATTTTGGATATATTGTTGTCATAAAAAAGAGTTATATGATGTTGTGAAGCCATGACTATTTTTTGGCCTCTAGCCCCAATCCCATCCATAGATAGATAGATATATCGCGTAGATAGTAATAGTTGCATATTAAAAATATCATTATTATTATTACTACTACTCCGACTATGGACTATGTACATATGTATACTACTTTAGTATATTATCACTTTTGATCCGACTTTCAACTTCAACTTGAAATTCAGCTTGAAGCTTCAACTCCAATTCGTATCTGTTAGATTTATGATTTTTTCCTTTGTAATCTCTGCATGTTTATGCTCATAATTTTGTAAACCTTTGTTGCTGTGATTTTATTCAAATCCTGAAAATGCTTCAAGTAATATATTATATTACGCTATATGTAAGTACCACAGGAAGCATTCCATTTTGGAGGTTGAAACGGGGTTTTATTACATTTGCAATTTTAGAAGAAGGGTTCTCACTCCTCACTTTAATTTTGATAATTGAATAACATTGAATCGGATTAAATCGAATTACATACAGGGCAAAATGTAGTCTTTGTAGTGCAGACGGCAGACTAATACTTCTATACGTACTATGTATGACTTAACAATCTTACAAAATGATCAAACACTTTTCATTATATTACTGTTTCCTTATAAGAAAAACCTAACTGGTAGAAGCAAAAATGAACCTTTTTAACTGTTATACAAGCACAAAAAATATTTTAAATTCAAATATGTAGCTTATTCTTATGCTTACCCGAGTTTTAACAGCTTTATTTGTTGTGTTTTTATGTTGTTGAAAGAATATAGCGAATAATGTAAGGAAACGGGACAATTGACAATAAGTATTAGGTGGATTTTCCATTTTGAATTCTCGGTTCTTCTGATACATGAGAGATGCATACATAAAATGAGATGTGGGATATCTGCTTTGTCAACTCCATCACGAATCACGATGCTGCTATCATACATGTGTGAGGAGGAGCCTTTCCGGTTCCGTATTCGATTTCTCAACATGCCAAATTGTGTTATACACGCATTTCTGCGGGTTTGTGGCTTGTGGAGTGCTCAACACTGGCAACACATTATACGTGTACCTATGTGTAAACTATGCATATGAACATTGAGCTGAATTCCAACTCACTTTGCCCACTTACCCGTTTTATGTAAGCAATAATTAATAATTATAACGTAGATGAAATAGTTTGTCGACGGAATCGGTGCAATAAAATCATAAATTACTAAAAATTGGCTTTTCCTAATTTTTGACTTGATATATCATGAAAAACAGAATCTTTGTTTTGTTATTCCTTCTTATCCATTATCCAGGCTTTACTAGTGTAAATTTCAATTGCAAATGATAGTTACAATACACGAAAGGCGCCATCAACTTTGTATCATACAATGCAATGTACAACAAACAGTTTACATGCAATATACTAAGAAGTGAAAAATGAATGTCAGTTGTCATATTGGATACAAGAATCAGAATGAATGCGCAAAGACAATGTAACTGTCATGTTGGATTTGAAATTACACAGATTTGTATTTTCACTCAACATATTTGGCTCATATTTGTGTACTCGAATTCTATATTATACTTGGTCCGCATCTACAGTTATGCAAATAAAACGTACGAATTGCACAGAGTTGCAAATGACGACAGAACAGAACAATAATCACAATGGCGATGGGAAAAGTGAACATTTCCTCATTAATTTTCATGACTTTCCCTACTTGAAATGAATATTTCCATTGAAATGAATGAATGTACACGCTGGCTTTGTGTACATGAATGGTGAATGTAAATGAATGTAAGGAAGTTAAACAAAGGCTTTTGTTCCCATATTACCCATGTCAATGTGAAATTAGCTGTATAGAATAAAATATAGCACACATGATAACTATACTCATTTGTCTTTAAAAGTTCCTGAAAGCCCTAGTTTCGACAAATAATTATTTCATAAAAAGTCAAATGCTTTTTGCAAGTTTTTGTTTTCACAAGAAAAATGTAAAAATTGGTGCTGAAACTAAAAAAGCAAGCTTGCGTCTGTATATTGAAATTGATGAAATTCTGGGAATTTTTTCTTCGACGTCATGAAATTTCGAAATTAATTTATGTAATTAATTGCTCCATGAAAAACTGAACAAACTCAGCCAAGTGGAAAAAGCAGCCTCGTATGCTTCAAAAATTTTAAACAACCTTAAAAATACATTCATGATGGGAATAAAGAAGCATGTATTATTAATAATTATCACTAACAAAGTCTGTGTAATTTGATATGTGAATAATTTTACGCTAATTAACTCTTCTTTTGATTGTATCACCTGCTTGTATAATCAGTGATCTTGTACACTCATAGTTGTGAAATTACAAATTATTGGGCTTTTGATTCAAGCAACCGTGAAGAAAACCAAAAATTACACAAGTTTAATCTAGTTGAGGAAAATCTGACGGAGAAACACGAACAAATCAAAGGCTTAAGAAAGTTTTTAATTCTGCTGCAAGCATGCATGCATGTAACTTTTAGAGGCAGAAAAAAACAGGAAAACGCCTCAGAGTCAATATCACATATGTTTTTGCCCATTTAGTTCGCTCGGTTTGGTTTAGTTAGGGTTGGCCTGACAGCTTTACAACTTTTTTCACTCGTACCTTCAACTTACAAGTCATCATAACTTTTTGCACGCATTTTATTTCCCCTCTTATTACGCCAAAATGCCAGTCTGCTTACACTTTCACTTGTTAGTTTACTGTATGAGAGTAGTTTCTTTTCCCTCCTTTGGCTTTGGCTTCCCTTTCGACTTGCTTCTTTTCCCCTTTTCCTGACCACAGTCTGTCGTTTGAGTGAATTTAATTGGTTGTTCCGAGACTAAATTTTCTGAATAAAGTTATTAGAAAAGTTTTTGTCTCGGCCTCAAACCTCTGCTCACTTTATTCCTCTCCGTTTGACTTGACTTTAGTCGATGGAGAATTTTCTAATTACCGGTAAAAACAATTCATTCATTCATTGCTCCACTCATTCATGGGCCCATATAACTGTAAGGTATGTACTCGTACCAGGAACAAGAAGCCGAATGTAGTAAAACATTATACTATATATTATAGCAGCTTCCTGCCGTTTTTGCCCAAAAAAGACGGTCTATATGTTCTGCTGGCACTGAGGTCGCAATTAGTATTATCTAATGGCCTTGTGGAATATTCCTCTCACATTTTTGATTTTTCCTCTGTTGCAATCTCTCTCTCTCTCATTCTCTAGCTTTTTGCTCACATCCTAATTCCTAATTATGCCGGTACATAAGTCAACTCTCTCGCTTTATCGCTCTCTGTCTCTGGCCCTGTCCGCTCTCCGTTTAACATTCTAATCAGGACTCACATCCGTATCCGCAATCCGCACCAACTACTTCAGCTCCAACTCATTTCTCATTCACTTTCCAATGACACCGCGTGCCAAATAGAATCGAATTATTGGAAGCCAGTCAAAGTCAAGGCAGTGTATATTGTATATCTATATGTAGTAGCAGTTGCATTGGTAATACCAATTTGCCCGCAACTTAATTCCGCCCGTCGAAATCATATTTACAACCCTATACCGACTGGCATTTTACATCTACGGAAGGATTTAGATCAATTATTTTTCCATTTCCCGTTACATCCCCTCTTCGTGGGCAACACAAATATATCTAGAGCGACATGGTTCAATACAGGGAGGTTCATTAGATGACTGACTCACGAACAGAACCCTTACTTAATCAACGTGAGAAATTGAACTAAAAGCTTTTAAAACTTATAATAATATTTTCTTGATCAAATATTTCGGCGAACAATTCGAATTTGAATTGATTTTCTAAAACTTGCTTAAAAAGAATAAAATATAGTTTATTATTTTGTATCTCCCTGTACCGCGCATAACAATAAATTCGGATTTCGGGATTTTGGATGGTCAGTATATGTAATACTGAAATTTTTACAGTGTCCCGAGAGCATACTTACTGTAAATATTTTTAAACGGATTGGAATTAGTGAAAATGAAGAGCTGGAAAAGGGAAATGCAAATGCTAAAAAATGGTCGACTAAACTAAGTCCAGTAAACCGGATTTCAAATCATCCGTAATTAAATGATAGATTTGACTGGCCGGCAAAATCTCTTTCTGAGTTCCACTCTAGATAAGTATGCATGCATGTTTCACGTCTGTATGTATGTATGTAGGATTTATAATAATATGTATTTATTCCGCAGTAACAGGATTCATCATTCATCATTGATTCCCTACCTCAATTTTGTTGGATCATTCAATCTGGACGTGGATTTTGTTGAGCTTTTCCCTTTAGCCTTGAGTATACTTTCATCCTTGGGCTCAAAATCCCTAAAATCATGTACAATATAATATAATACAATATAAATAGTGGAGATCTACAATAATAATAATATATTTTAGGAATTGAGCCATGCCATCCCACGCTTTTGGATAAATGCAAAGGCATGTCTCTCTGCCGACTTACTTTAACTGACACTCACTTTAGTTTTACAATAGTTTTGCTTTTGCTTGAATCTCTTCTCCAGCTTCTGGACCATGACTCAACTGGAGAGAGAGAGAGAGAGAGAGAGAGTAGTCATGATGAGGATGATGATGATAATAATAATAATGCGGATGAGCCTGGTCTCGTTGATGATAAAACCTTGAGAGAGAATCCATCCACAAGGCTTTTTCAAGTATCCAATTCCAATCAACAGTCGCTCCACTAATTTTCACAAGTATCTTCGTCGCGCGCCCCGCACTCACTAATCTTCAACTTGTGTATACACAGTGTGACACAGACAGGCAAAGAACTCGGCGAGCTTTAATCTGAATTGTATTTTCGACCGGTCTCTCACTTTCTCGTACTCTTTCGTTGTCTCTGCATGCCGACGCCGTTGCTGCTGGAGCCTCAACTTAAGTACATAAGCATATCTGGGTATACCTAATTGTAAGTGGATTGTACCAGATTATAGTCGTAGATTGTAGATAAGCATTAGGACTCGTATCCTATATCTATTTATAAGCGTGAAGGCATTTTCTTCTTGTTGTTTTTGCATTTCATTCCAAGAGAGTAAACTAATAGCAGCTCTCCATGATCCGGTATCATGTAATATTAATTTCATAATAGAGACACTGTGATAAACCCGGGGAGTCAAAATTTAGCATCTTTCCCTATATATCCATGCCTTTTATGTATACTTTTCGAATATGGCGAGATTGGTCAAATATTTTTTATGGTCTTTGGGTTGAAAGTCGGAAAAAACTGGCAGATCAAATATGTGATGGAGAAAAGTGCTGTTTTAATAAAAGTTTGAATGGAAAACCTCAATGATTTTTCCAATCTTTCTTCAATTTCTACCTGAACTGATAAAATATCCAATCACATTAAAGCAAAAACTTTGAAAAAATGCTTTTTATGGGCACCTTAAACGTCTAAACTTACAACCGCTCATTATTATCCATTCCTGAGAATTACTAAATTTTAACCATGCTTGATCCCTCCGACAGAAAAATACATTACATATACATAGGGGTTAAGGATACGGACTTTAAAAGATCAAGAATGAAATTCGGGTCACGTTCTTGTTCTTCCCAATTACGTTGAAACTAGAGCTCAATCTGTTTTTAGCATAAATGGTAAAAGTGAAGCCAGGAATTATCTGGCTTGGATTAAACTGTCGTAAAAGCGATGACAGTTAATAATGTTTGCCATTAATACGATGAGGCTTATGATAGATTTGCGTGTAGGGATCACTAGTCAATTAATAAGGATTAGACAAATTATTTATCCACATTAGATTGTCAGGTAAAGCTTATCAGTTTATAAAAATACGCAATACATATAGGCATTGTTAGCAAAGTAAGGAGATGATTTGGACTTTTGCTTTCCAACTGTCATAATGATATTTTTTACTATTGAGATGAAGCTCATTAAGTTTTGCAACTAATGTAAACTGCAAAAAACTCTTCTAATAATGCAACTTAATTACCTTATTCAAAGAAGTTTTGATTAGAGAAAAACAAAAGACTGGAGAGCTGAAGTTTAGAATTGTCATAAAAGAGCGATAAAAATTATTGCCATAATACAAATTGTACAAGATTTACAAGGTTGCCAATAATTACCGTTGAGGTTATACATTGTCATATTATACTTACCAAGTTAATATGCAAATGTTGGAGTTGGAATTACCAAGTTGGAAATTTGGATGGCACTAATATAGTATGGAACTTGTTTCCAAATTGAGGTGAAGAACAAATTGCAAGTCGACGGGGACTTAAAACACATTGAATATTGGGTTGTTATTCCAATCTCGAGACTCTGACAATTTTGGTGTGAACAACAACTTATTTGTTGAAGAAAAGAGATCCGGTTCGGTGTAAAGCATTGTGCTTGGAGTATAATGTTGACTGTATAGATTGTGTGATTGCGTGTTATTTTGTGTGTGGTTTCTCTCCCCATGGGACTCAATTAGTTTACCCCGAGACATTTAGTGAAAATGGAGAAGTCGGGAGAAAGGGAGAGGAGTGAAAGTGAGAGCATTAAGGAAAAACAACACTATGGTCTCAACTCTCGTCCACCTAATGCAATAACGGGCGGAAAGAGAGAGAGAGAGAGAGAGAAAATAAGACTTGAAAGGCATCTCTAAATTACACTGTTATCACGGCCTGACGGGGAAAGGTGACAATGAAGAACAGCAATGAGACTATAAGAACAACAAGGCCATCACTCAATTTACAATCTTCCTTTATACATTTAATATTAGTTGCGCATATTACAGAATTCTATGTTCTGTATGAGAAAAGGAAGTATAAGATGCATATTATACTTTTATATATAAATAATATTATGTATTATGTACATGGAATATGGAGCTTCATTGGAGATTGGAGAGAAATTAGTTTTGGGTTGTGGAGCATTACCCTCCCTTTTGTCTCCTAAACCTGACGACAGCAAAGAAAGAAGAATCGCCTGGGACGACAGACATTTCACCACACTTTCGCCGGTCCACATTACATTTTCCTTTCTCTCTCACTGATTCCTACATTCCCACCCTGAAAACAGTGAAAAAGCAAAACAAGGCTTGCAAAGCGTAAAGAAAACAGAAAAGAGAGTGGATGGGAAATGTAAATAATGTGTGCGCATTTGTATCGACAATCACGACTAATAGAACACGTTGGAAACAAAAGAAGAGCCCACCTTGAAGCTTAGAACAGAGCACCCATGCATTTTGTTTAACTTGTTACTTGGCAGTAAATATTTTCCCGTCCAAATAGGTCGGAAGTTTTAAAAGTCTTCGCCAGCGTTACTTTTTTTGAAAAATTTATACCAGACATTTTAAAAAAACTACTTTAGTGCCACTAGTAATAAATGATACAAGAGTCCGGAGATTTCTATAACTGCTTCCCTCTGATTCTGATTGTCGTAAAAATTTCTTGCCGGTCAAAAAAAATAGATCGGAAACAGTTGGGGCAACTTTGGATAAGTATAGCTTGTCGTTTCTCATTAACTAATGAGAAATGACAAACATTTTCACAAATTATAATGCGATATGGATGAATAATGTCCCAATCGCCCACGATTCTCTGCCCAAATATCCAGTTGACAGTACAAGTAATTCAATATAAACTGTAATCTGTAGTGTTGGAAAATTAAGGATTTCTTGAAATATGCGCCGGCTAATAAGAATTATAATTTATGTATATTCTCTATATTTTGTAACATTCAAATGTCAAAGCTCATTAATATATTTATACAATAACTGGCAATATGAGGCGAACATAAGCTTTTATAAGCTGCAAAGGTGTCACGTTGTATCATGATTTTCCTTAATGCAAGTCCATATTTTGCTACCGAATGAGGAAAGCGTTCTATCCCATTGTTTTCACTATTTTCATGAGCGACCATGTTCGTCGTTACATCATAAACAGCATTAACGCGGACAGCCGGCATACATAACAAAATCAAAATCAGCGAGTATAACAGACAAGTGACATGTATGAGAGATAATGTATATAATATGACTTATAATAATGGACTTGATGGTTCATATAGTGTACGCAGCATACAAAACATATTATGTATTTTGCACTTGTTAGTTACCTTTAGTAGTTGCTATTCGAAAACTAGTGACTATAGTCTCTGGTGAGATGATAGAAAACTGTTACTTTTCTCTCGTAGTAATGGAAAGTGAAAGAGTGCAAAGGTCATGTACCTACTTTGAATCTGACGAATTTAACTGTCTCCACTCTCCTATCACACTCTTGTTTTTCCGTCTGTTTTTCACACATCACTGTTTTGTTTCTATTTCGATTTTCTATTTTATTGTCCCAGAGTATAGTCAAACTCATGTTACGACTCATAGATAGCAACCCAACGACGTATTCGTCCGAGTTCTCTTTGTTACTCTCTTTGTCATACATGTCGTGTCGAGTCGTGTTTTTCGACTCGTAGCTGCATCGAGTGAGTATAGATACATAGGTATATGTGTAAGGATAATAATAATCGTAATGGTGGTTGTAAAGAAAAGGGAGACAATGTGAAATGAAGAGGAAAACGATAAAAGGCGTCTGTCTGCAGCATACAGCCTCTCTTTCTCTTTCTTTGCCTTCACCCTTTACATATTATTCTACTAATACCATACGCACAATTATATCTGGAGAATACGACAGGAGAAAAATATAAACGAAAAGCAGGGAGCTATAATATATTATATATTATGTTGCTGGTGAATAAATGTACAATGACGACTTCTTGGAAAATAAACCGGTTTGGAAATTTCCACTTTCTTCTCTGCACTGTGCTTTCCCCCATGCTCGTTTCTCCTGCCTGTCTTTAAATAATGTAAAGGGAAAGGAAAAGTACATTTATTACTATCAATCCTTCTGTCGTGATTTTTCTTTCCTATATTATTGTGTATATATGTACATTTATGCTTACCTCTCTTTCTTGCACGTGTCATAAAAAATAATATTAATGCAACAATAATGATAGCAATGATGGCTTAACAACTACCACCAGTGTGCAAATTCCCAGGAGAATAATGTGAAAATTTTTACAAGGTGATGTTGACAGGAACACGACTTTATCATTATAAGTATTTTTTATTCTTGCAGGAAATTTGCCTGTTACACATGATCATGACAGCAGCATTGATTTTTAAGAGCCTAAACCTGTTGGTAAACAGTTGACTAGCAAAATAAAGAGAATTATAAAAAATGCATTGTACATTAAGGGATTCTTAACACTGTAAAAGTTTGTGCTCAATACGGCATGTAATAACCGTTGGGTTTGTATTATAGGTAAACCATCCGTTTCAAAAATGGACATGTTAACGAGTAGAAGATTTGTGTTTGACCAGCTGATAAAAGAAGATAGATTGATTACAGTTGGATACCAGTCTGTTTCTTCATAAATTCCACAACTATCGCTTAAACGTTTGATCCAAGTACCTGACATTATGAGACACTTGAGATTTTGAGAATTATGTACACGTGTTTTTTTTTCTCTTCAAACTATTCCCTTTAATATGTATTTTCCTTCATGATCTTTGCTCAAACTTTTCAAAGTATCTATTTTATACATCATGTGTTTGTTTGTTTGCTTGGGTAAAGCTAAAAATAATATTGGTCTATCACTAGGAAGAAAATCGAAAAGCTAGAGTAAATATTATACACCATGTTGTCCTGCTTTGCGGTTCTGTATCTATACATGATATGTACATTGTACATGTGTGCAAAACCTCTAAAATTGTCCAATCTGACAATAAAGTCAACATGGGCATAAAACTTTTGGAAATTCTACATGATGATCTGATCCTCCCTCATCTTGTTCCTGTTTAACTCCCTTGTGTGTTATCATCATGTTTGAGTTGCTCAAGTTTGATTGAGATACATCTAAATCCAAGTCATGGAAATAAAAGAACACAGTCCGAGGCAAAGTTTTTACATGTCGATATTGATGTTGGTATTGATGATGAGATGAGAATGTCAATATTGTTGTTCCTCTTTAGTCTCGCACATACTATAACATGTGTATGTGGGTTTTCTCTTTCTTCTCAATGTTTATAATAGAGTCAAGCGAGAGTTGAATTGAAAATTATTGACTTTCATGGATTATTTACACTTCGGCGTTTTTATTACAGATGAGACAAAATTTATTACACTGATAAATTTCCAAGATTTTTTTCTTTACAAAACAAACGAATTTTACGTTAACCTAAAATTATGACCATTCCGAATTTCTTGTTTCTCATCTCTGATAATTCCATTCTGTTCACAAAACGCTATACACTACAAATTATGAAGAAAAAACTTCCGAAATAAAATAAATTCTAAAAGTGAAAAGAAACTTTCCCCTTTGAACGATGAGAAAGCCTCCAGGAAAAGTTGTAGCACTTCCCTCTACCTGAATTACGGAGAAAGGGCATGACATTGGTTGAAGGGAATTCTGCTAGATGCATTTAAAACACCGACAAGTTTGTTAGTTTTATTTCTATAACTTTTTCACAAAGATTTTTCATAAATTCATAAATTATACAGAAACTAAGAATGCAAATGCACAGTTTCAACAATCAACTTATAAACTTTTACGACAAACTAAATCTTAACTTAAACCGTAGTTTAATAACGCCGTATTGGAAATCTTATATTATAATATGCTTGATGCTTCTGCTTTTCTTTTCATTTTGCTTTCTCTTTTTCTCCCTTATTATTTTTGGGATTTGATGCATCTTTCGGAAAATCCGGTAGAAGCCATAAAACCCTCGGCTTCAAAATCGTTTGACAAAAGTCGTCAAACTTGGAAGTCCATTCACAGGATTTTGATGGAAAAATGTAGTCAAACAATGAAATGGAGCTCTTAACGACGATGCATCCAAACAAAAGTTGGAGGGGAAGGGAAAGGGCGTAAACAACGACGGCTGCTACAAGTGTATACACCAACGTCGGGTCGTACATCATCATCACTGAGAGCACAAAGGGGAAAAGAAGCCAACCCCACCTGGGTGGTAAATGGAAATTGCAATTTTTTCATTACCGAATAAGTGTGCAGTGTGCAGTGTACAGAGGAAAAAACCAAAACATAATAATCTATTTAAAGTGAAAGTACTTTTGTTGCTCTCCCGTCAGAATCGTATTGTAAATCTTCCAGCTCATTTCGATGTAGCTTAAAATATTTAAGGGTCAAAACTGCAGGATGACTTTAATTCAAGATTCGCGATTCACGTAATGTAATGAGGCTATTATCTCTTGTCTAACTTTACTAGCTAGCACAGATTCATTTTTCTGCTTGATTCTGGAGAAAGCAAAGAAATTTTTTCATTTTTTCATTTTTTAGTTGATTTCATGCATTGCAATTTACTGGCATTATGGCAAAATTAAGTTGTAAACCCATGGCAATGACAATCCGGACGATTCTCTAGTACAATTTAGTAAAAATGTACTTATGACAAAAATTTATGCGTAAAGGTTAAAAATTTTCAGTTTTATTTTGAGGTTCTTAAATTTATAACGCATAAAACAAGAGGTTACATTATACACATATTGCTAAACAAAGACAAACGAAATGGAATACATTTTACATACTGATGTTAGACAGTACACCCAAATACATTCATTCACATGGATAACTTTGCCATTTACCGTAATACCGCAATAGAGCATTTTTTCTCCATTGGGTAAAATACAATAAACACCGACCCAACATTTTCTCAATAACCACCTCGGAGTTTTTTCGAGTTGGACGGTGTATAATGTGCGTTCAAATGTTGTACATAAACAGATCTTTTAAGCCAGTAAAGCTAAAGAAAACGAAAGGAAAGGTTGAAACTACAATACGAAATTCCTCTAACACAATTTGTTTCAACATGTCTCCAAAGTAAAAATATAACGTAAATACGAAATCAGGTAACATCCTATGTTTAACTATTTATAATAATATAAATGACTTGTGTTGCATATTATGAAACATATGTCATTTATCGTAAATATATACAATATTTTATACAATACGTTGGCGAGGGTATCGGTTGCATTTTTTAGTTACATATCAGTTGTACGTTGTACTTATGTATCAGAAATATACAGATACTTTTAATATTTAACCTTATTAAAAAATTACCACCATTTCGATTCGGATATCACGTTAAAAACCCATACAAAAATTGAGTAGAGTAACTCAAATTGAGCTTATAGAATAGCCGCCGGCTAAATACTGAGTGATATGTATGAAGGTATTTATATAGGAAAATGCTGCATCCTTTTAATAATAATAATATCATCTTCAAATTATCTTCCTGGCAGAAATTGTACAGAAGCCTGTTTTTATATCATCCTTTTTAGTGCATTTGTTCAGATTGGATGCAATTGAAGGGTTTAGTGCTGCAAAAGCTTTTGATGTATGTAACTATGGCAACTTAAAGTGTTTTATTTCGGCCGAGGTTTTGTAACACCAAGCCCTTCAATTGTGGTACAGAAAATAGTATGTATGTATTGTTCTTGACTCTTGATGGTGATGACTGTGGTTTATTAGGGTTCTTCAGATTCTTCTTTGAGGTATAGCTGCTGTCGTCGCAGTAACTTTCTTCTTCTTTCTTTCAGTACACGCATCACCGTCTCCACGAATATAGACGAGGAAAGACGATGATTCTGGAGTAAATTTCATTCTCCTTTCGGTTCCAGTCCTTTAGCTGCTCCCTTCATCAACTGCATTATGAGATCCACTGGCAGCGGAAATATAACTGTGCTGTTCTCTGTGATAAAATATTTTAAAAATTTGTAAGTTGCAGCCTCAAAACCTTTTATTGCTGTTTAATAAACTGACATTGGTGGCTTACTTTCAGCTGAGATTGTAGTGAGAGTCTGCAAGTATCGGAGCTGAAGGGCTGCTGGTGATTCAGACATGACATCACTAGCTTCTTTCAAGGCCTAAAATATTCAATTAATGTAAATAGTCGAAATTACAGCGTCAATTTTCGGCCTATAAACTTTAGTAGGTATACCTAGTGTTAATAAAATGAGCACTGTCAAATATTTGCGTATGTGTTGTATAAAAATTCCTTACCCTAGATGCTTTCTGTTCTCCTACAAGTTTAAAAATAAAACCAAAGTTAGTATACAAAACACGACATTTGTTTATAAAAAAATTGCACAACAATAAAACACATAGTAAGGGAAGATATTATAGTATTTGTGTGTATTTTCTTACCCTCTGCAGCAATGACCTTTGCCCGGGCCTCTCTTGCTGCTTCACCCTCGGCTGCCATTGCTCGTTGTAACTGTACGGGGAGACGGACATCGGTAATTTCCACCCGCTCCACTTTGATACCTGTGAAACGAAAAATGTGCAAGTAAATAAGCTGTTAAATCATTCCATGTTGAGAATTGTATTTTGTATTGAATATTGAGGATTGGCTTCTGTTAATTAAAACTGTATACACATCAAGGAACTGTTTATTCAAGTACCCCAAGATTCGGTTGCAACTTCCAAGGCGATGGCCATGGCGGCATTTATTCCTTCTCGTTCTGCTAGAAGTTCATGCAGATTCTTTGTTCCGAGAATATTCCTAAGAGTGGTTTGAGCTAGAAGTCTCGTCGATTGGTGAGCATTTGCCACGTTTGTTATTGCTATTATTGCATTTGAGACTCTGAAACATAAAACATCAATGTATTACTGTCAGTATTGAAATCTAATAAAAATTAAAACTATACTGTATACTTTGACATTTGATCCTTAAAAAACCTTAATTTAATTGAAATCGATGATCGGAGGAGCAAAGTACTTATTTACACCGTTCACCACTTACAAAACGAAAATAAGGGG
>JAQIVE010001238.1:0-26508 GCA_034698285.1 Sminthurinus bimaculatus
CTAAACCTTAACCGATCGGGACGAAATTTTTTTCCTAGTTTAAGACATCCAAAGGGAACAATATGAAGGGGTACCTCCTTAACTTTTCATATAAATCTGCAGAATGAACAGGTCTAATGTACATATGTGTTAAATTTATTCTTGTTTACATGGTATAGCCAATTACACAGCCCATGTTTAACATGAAAAGTCTTAACTCCTAGAGGAGTCTCTTACACTGTCAAACCACACATGCATGATTATGTATGTGTGGAGTGAAGGTGCAGATGTAATATATACGTGTCTATATATACGTAAGGTTAGAGTTCTCTATACAATATTCAATCAATGTTTGTAAACTATTCTAATTACAATCGTATTCATAGACTCAATCAAAATTGAAGTGTTATGTTGATAACATAATAAAAGTTGACTTAGGTAGAGTAGAAATAGTTATACACAATATAGTTACAATATAGTTATAAAACATAAAATATCTCGATACGCACAATTAAGCTTCTTTCAAGAAAAAAGGTTTGTGAATTGTGAACTATAAAAAATTAACGTTGGAGAATAGCCGCCGCTCTATTGGACTTGTGCACAATATCAATACACAGACGCTGTACGGATTGTGTTTCTTTTTACACTCATTTGCATTCAAGTCATTCTTTTGTCCAATTTTTGAGTCAATTTCCTATTATATTCATGTTTCAATTATATATAATCAAAGACTCCAAGTCAAAAGTCAAACGGCAGAAGTGAGGGTCAAATGTACAAACAGACAGTGGATAGAAGGTATGTACATATATGAATCTAAAGATTTACGTTTGTCGTAAAGTCAGTCAACACGCAATCAGTGCAATTTTGCTTCAATTCCATTGAAAAATACCAAGTAGCCACTCATATTGTCAGTAGTAATGTTGTTAAACTGGCAAAAGTGTCTTGTTACTTACCTTTTTTCCAAAAGCTAGGAGTGTATATAAGCGTATTGGAGTTTATGTAATGTCTTTGTTCAACTGTTATGAAATGAAGTAAAGGAATAAATAGGCTTGTGTAAAAAAAATTTCATTAGAAGACATTAAGTTGCAAATAATGAGAGGCAGAAAGAGGGGAGAGAGATGTCTGTTAAACTAGCTAGAGGAGAGAGATTCGGCAGCTAGTTTATGTTGTAAATCTTCATCAAAAATAAGTACAAAGAGGGCTAGACAGACAAGGTTCATGCACCAGAGAAACAAAGCAAATATTAATTTATGAGTTTTGTGAATTGATTTCTGTTTGTTTTCTCTGGACTTCTGAATTCTGAACAAATAATATGTTGGTATAATCAGAAGCCTCTCGCCTCCATCGCAGATCATCAAGGATATGAAATATGAATCCATGATGAGCATACCAGCTGAAAATAATTTGGCCAATAACCGGCGAATATATTTGCAGGTTGTTGCAAAAATCAAGTGTGTATGTAGTAGATATGTGCGCAGAAATCCTTTATACATATAAAATTGCGATTTTAATCGTAATCGAAATTAAACTCAGTTTTTTTTTGTGAAATGTAGAATTTGCAGGTTTGCTGAAATGAGTAGTAGCAATTTGTTTCTGCTGTCTGTGGTTAGACTAATTGGCGACTTCTGAAATTCTTCCTTTTGTATCGAAAAGAGTTATGTATATGAGGCGTGAAGCAAACACCAGTAGACAGTAATAGATAGATACAGTAAACACACCTGGGTAAAAATAACGAGGAAGAAGGTGCTAAACAGGAAAACAAGGGCTTCATAAATTTGCCTACAAAAGAGATCTAAGATTTGAAGGCTATTATTACGCACAGATTTGATGTAGTTTATAACACTCAGATTCCTCATTAACGTGGACTGTTTTTCACGAATTGGCCATCAATTTATGAAAATTGTTTGTCGAAATAGTGTTTTGAGTTTGTTTTGAGTTATGAGTTGTGTACATAAAGTTTAAGAGTAAGTAAAATGAAAGAAGGAAAAATTATTGTATCATAGTTACAATGAACAGCTCAAAAAACTTGCATCAACTTTTAAAGTTTGATTAGCTATGAAGCCGTAGATTATATATGACCGACAAATGATTTATATTCTGCAGTCTTTGGTTCATATAATATATATGTTTATGTTTACACAACCAGCTCTACATTGTGCATTTATGTATTCAGTATTCAGAATTTTTCTCCGTATTTTCCCTTTTTGACTTTTGACCCTGTCTGCGTAAAATAGTCAAATAATGGTGTAATCTCCAAAGTATTTACAAAAAAGGAGGTTTATCTAAGCCATCTAATCCATGCCACCAGCGTTCATTAACTAGAAGCAAAAAATCACAATAACTATAATGAGTGTACAGTGTACACACTTGAAAAGAAGTTGAGAGTGTCAGACAGGAAGCCAATTTGTTCGTTGTATTGTAACTACACATGATGCTATCGAATATTCGCATGTACGTGTTAAATTATAATGATCGCAAATATGTATCGTTACTGTATGTAGTACGTAACTCAATGTACATATTACACCTAATTTGAGTAAAATAAAACGAACCCCATCTCACTTTGAACCATCTCAGTCGAAACACCAGGAGCATATTTTGATTTATCCACACGTTTTACGCTGTTGCTTCATTTGTACTTTTCGACCGTCATTCACATATTGCTATATATATATTATATTATACATACGAACTATACCTATTTTCCACAGTACAACAAAGTCATGACTTAATTGTAATTGCGATGTTTCACATTTTACAAAACTGCTTGTATTCACTAGGTCTACAAATCTCTAAATGTTTACTCAAAATGTACATCCATAACTTTCGATCTAAAATTATAGGACTGTCTCAAAGTGTTTCCAATTTTACTCCTGTGCGCCCTTTTGACTTTTAATGTTTCAACTTCAAACACCATATGTAATTAGAAATGCATTGTGGTAAACAAAATGAGTCGTTCGGGGTGCTATATAGTTTATACGAATGTCCACACAAGGTATTATCTCCAAAGTGATTTGTTTCTGAATTGGCAAGTTTGTAAATTATTCTGAAAAGTCAATATGGTCCAAGTCTACAATCACAAATTAATTAGTATTACTTTGTGGTAACATTCCAATCGTAAGTAAACAACAGATTTCTTTTACGTCCACTGAGAAAACATGCATGACCTGTTAAAATGCAAATGAATTCAAGTCCTGGAACCTGGAATTTATTTTATTGCACTGCTGAGATACATGAATGTAAATTACCCAGAGTTTACACATGTAATTTAGAATTTAAATAAGTGTTTGGCGGTGTAGTCCAGAAGTTAGTTCACATGTCATGATATCATTAATCGCCACTATTTATTCAACTTGGTCGTGTAATTTGTAGCTAATGGTTAGGACAAAACATTTACAGCTAATATGTGCAGAATACCAGCTGGGAAAGTTGATAAAATATCCGATCAACATTGTAGCAATAAAAGCAAGAATGCGCAACAGCTGGTTTGGTAAAACTGAAATAAAAGTTTATGTGTTTTATATGCATAATGTAATTACCTTTTTTGGATGTGTGTTTAAGCTGCCTTAATAAACTATTGTGTATAACAAGAACTACCGCTTAATTACCCAACACTAACAGAAGCCAAATGACTTTAATGTCATGTCTTGTCCTCATGTCGTACAGGCTTTCGCAAAGGACGCATGAAAACAAAAACTGGGGACTTTCATATAATTTTTTAAATGTTTTGTTAAGAAATCTAATAGTCAGTAAAGTTTTTGAAATAACTTTTCGTGTTGAAGCTCGTGCAGTAGAATAACATTTTTAAAATAAGTTTGGCTGCGACACTTATCTAAGATTTGAAATTTGACCAGAAAATGTTTAACCTTATACAAGCTTTCCCTGTTGCATGGTCATTTCACGTAGCTTGACTAAAATGCAAGCATTTATATAGATTTTAAATAAATGAAATGAAATTTTGGGAAAATGGAATTCTAGCAAACGAAAGTGGATCAAATCAAATAGGTATAACTTCTTCCTATTATCGTTGAAAACTGTACACTGCACACGCTTTTCATTGGTCAGAAAAGGTCACTTGTCATTTGAAATTCTCCAGAAGAAAAAGTCACTCGTGCGTTCATTTTTAGGCATACATACGTAAATTTATTAGTGACATTAATGATTTTAAAAACTATTATTGTGTATAAGGTTTTTCTTGTGCCTTCGACAACATTGACTAATAAACTGACCAAACTGACTTTCTTACCTTAATTGGCATAATTAAGCTCTCGTTGATTTCTTGAAGTACGGGTAAATTAAAGAGCATATTATGGCATAATTGACCTAAAACTAATTTCTTACATGCACCAATTTCGAATTCTAGGCGAAATTTAGTTTTTCGTACACTTCGAATGAATTGTACTCAACCGTTTTATAAATACTGAAAATTACGTACTATGTACTTGGAAGTAAAAGCGATCAAAAAGTCCAGTCAGCATGGTTAAAAAGAGCGGTGTGCATATGAAACAAAGTAGACGGAATTTGAATATTTTATACTGCGTCTAGAATCAAGAGTAATGCTCGCGGCGAGTATTTCAACAATCAAGTTCTCGTTTGTTTGGTATACTTTATATCTATGTATATACATTATTTTTTACATTAACTAAGTTAATTTCATGGACAACGATACGTCAGTCGGCCACACGAACGGGGAGCACGTACTCACGTCTTGCCATCGCACTTTTCCTTTGTGGCATTTGCATTTACTTATACTGCATATGAAGGAATACAGTCTCTATAGATTATAGTACCGTACATACATTGTCAACTGAAGACATTTCGATAAGACATCTTCTTCGATTTGTATACAAAATCTATGGGCATAAGACATTCTGAATTAGGGGTTACCATAAAGCTGTGCTTTAAATCGATACACATATTATGCATACGATTGTACACACGTATTCACAAAAACTGAATATTATTTTCTTTTAGGGTTAAGAAGCAGACTTTATAGCATGTGCTCTTTTGCTTTGTCTCATCGCCGAATGTACTCTCACTCGTCCTTTGGTCCATCGCTAGTTAGGCGGCTGTAGTAAATTTGAAGAAAAATTTACTAGGTAGTGAGTAAAAGCCTGGAGGTGAAAATCACACTTTAGATTGAAATCAGAGGTATCGTAGGTATTATGTTTGCGCGTACAGCCGATTTCCTGGGTACGATAACTTTCCGCATGTTTGTACGCTGCAATTGCAATTTTTATACTGTTATTACTAGACACAAAATTTATGCGATGGTGTTTAATATTTATGCTGGAAATAGGCAAAATCAACCCATGTCAACTCTTTGAGGAGTTGAATTCTACAAGGATTGTTGCTACACTAATAAACATATTATTATATTGTCACCGTATTTTATTACTACCTTTCCAATTTCCCTGTTGAAAAATATGGGTATACTATGTTCATTGCACATTGTACAAACAAAGTCAAGTAGCGAACATTTGCAATATGACATATCAATCTATGTACATGTACATGTGTAGTAAATAACCCAAAACATTTTGAGTCAGATTAAATAGAATGCATACAATAAAAAATAAAATGCATCCAAGGTTAAACTTGCGAATCATTGCTGAAGACAAAAATATTGATCTTACAATTTATGTAAGAAGCATTTTATACTACCTATACATAGGCTCAATTTTCATTACTATTTAAGTATACATATATCTTTGGTCCTCACAAACAATGTTGGTGTAAGACACATTAGTTTTCCATACTTGTTTGGGAACTCAAGAAACCGCTCAACAATACTTACCACAACTAACGACCATAAAATGGAACTTGGGATTATTCATTAAGGACTTGCACATGTGTATACATACTTTTTGAGCATGATATGTTATTATATAATATATCATGTACAATGTACACTACATGCTCAAAGTGGAACTGAAACTTGATTCAAACAAGTGGATTATGCTTATTAACTATAAATTACTATTATAATGTATCTATGTCATGTTGTTTCCCCTTTTTTCTTTTTCCTCTGGCGCTCCAAATTTTTTGGACTGGAGCCACAAAAAACTAAACAAGAAGAATGCTCTACCGTGTAAATGTTAAATGTATAAATAAAATTCATTTTCAATTCACCATTTTCTCTATATTCTGCATCATATAGTTTTCCAGACGCATCATGTATAAAACCCAATGCTAAAAATCATTGTGCATTTTAACCAAAAATTCTCCTTTTAGCATGTGATGATGGAAAGATTACAAACGTTTACATGCAGGTGAATTTGACAAAAAAACTTCGATTAAAAATTATTACTTACTACTGCGTTAAAAAACCTGTGTGTCCTTAAGATCTACAAAATGCACGTACACAAAGATATTGAAGTGTGTGAGCTACATGCATATACATATGTACAATATACATAATATTATATATATATAGCCTGTATGCCGAATGCTAAAAAATAAGCACAGTGCAGATTTTTCTCGTAATATATTATCCGATTTAAGTTTATGGGCTGCACTAAGGTACAAGTTTATGCACACGAATGTTATTTATGAATCGAAAGCATCGTGATCGTTTTATTTATCGATAATTAAATGCTAATTGTATAAACATCAAATCTCCATAGGTGGTACATTAGAAAATCCATAAAAACAATAATAAATTTTCTACTTCTTCCCAACAGACACATTCAACATTCAACCAGATCAACTGCAATCTTCCTACTGTATAGCGTATTACATTATACAGTACATTATCTTGCTGTAGAATATCTTATGGGTATTTAATTGTAAAGTACATGTAAAATATATATCATATGCATAAAAATGTTGACCATATCTATAAAAATAGAGTGTGTAGAAGATTAGGAATTATGATTACTATCCATTTCATTTCTGCTTTTTATTTACAATATGACTTACGATTATAGCATTGAGTGTTGGAGAGTTGTACAAAAATTTCCTTGTTAAACTAGAATGAAAGCCCTGGAGGTTTAGATTCATCCTGCTTTGCACTTTGCACACTCTGTGCATCATATCGAATGAAGACTCGCACTCGAGTAGTGGAAAGTATTATACCCTCGCATGTCCAACACACACCTCCGATTGCCTAATTATTAGACATTCAGTTGCTTTTTGCTTTTTCAAAGATAGATCGGCCGTTTGATGTTCCAAGTTGTAAGTATGTATGTATACATTATGCGTACTTATACATGCTGTGAGGGAAATAACATAATAATATGAGGATCTGCTGCATAATATTTTTATACTTTGTGTATTATGGGTTGAAGCAGTAATACGGAATAAGTATCAGGAAACAAGTCTAGTTATGTGTAAGGTGTAAAAACCTTCAAGTTTACATACACAAGCATACAATCTGCAGTACTGAATCTGTAATTTGCGAAAACGAACCAATGTTTTACTGTGCATATTGCACCTTTGATTTTTGCCATAAAAATGTACGGACAATACGAAACAAAGATTTTTCATTCAAGCTCGTTAAGGATTCAGCACGAAAAAATTATGTCCTCCTCGAGCATCAAGTACATATGTATGTATATATATAAACAGGTGAGGTGAAGGTGCCAATTACGCATTTTTATTAAAATAGTCATTACTATTAATAACCGCAGGGAGGAATAATGGTACAAGAAATAGCATTCATATTATGCATTTAAAAAATTATAAACCTTCTTATCGTTTCTAATATGTATTATGTATACGAACTGTGTATTTAACTATGTCTTTAAAATGCAAATCGTTAAGGGCTTCCTTAATTTTTTACTTGAGCTTTATGTGCGTATTTACTGTTTATCTATTATTGGGCCATGAATTTTCAAACTACACACTTCTCTGATTAGTTAGGCTTTTTATAATTCCAACGAATTAAACTTGTAGAGATAGTTTAAAGTTTAGTGTATTTAATTGAAGATATAACGACATGCAAGTTTAAGCGAATCAAGCTGTATTACATATTATGCAGAGACGAAAAAAATAGTCCAATTTGAAGGAACCTAAAGCTACCTCATCGTTAAAAAGTCATAACAAGCCAATGTAGATGTAAAGGTATATAGTATATATATGTATTTATGTATATGTCTGACATAAAATACTGCTTTCTTTTTTTAGTAAAAAGTTGAGGAAATAGCAGTTATTATCGAATAAAATAATCAATACAAATGATGCGTCTCGTCAAAACCGCATATCATATATGTAATTACATGGTATTTGCCATTGAAATTATGAGCATTGTTGCATGTTTAATACTTAATACACACAATTTGTAAGCATCCCTAATATTAAAATCCCATCGGATCCCATCAACAACGTAGTTCGTGACGTAACGAATCTGACGTATGTGTTCAGTGTTTCACATGAAGGAGAAAGAATTGTACGATCTTCTTTTTTTAAACAGGAAAATCAATCATCAATAAATGTATAGAAAACGCATAACAATCATCACCACACCATTGGCATACTACTGCTCTATGATTTCACTGTCCTGCCAGTGTGACATCAAAATCCCGTCATAATGTGGCTGGACATTTTCATATTGTGACGTCAAAATCCCATCAACATGTCATTGGTTGTGATGGAAAAGTGATGACATTTGACAGGAAATTCTACCAATATCCCTCATTGTCCCTGTAATGTTTTGCAGATAAAGAACAAAACTATCCTTAGCGGAAGATTATAATGGAAATTTCCAAATTGAGAATGCTTGGGAATTTATAACAACCGTTTAATTGCTCCTTAAAACTAAACTCAATACTTGGACAGTTAAACTACTGATTCACTTTTTACTGCTATTAGTAATGGTTTATTGCATTATCAGAGATGAGCCTGCCATTCATGTCTGTTTTACCTAAAACCTAATCTATCCCCCCTAAACCTCACTGGACTTTGTATCTGTTTGACGAGTACAGTTTCAATTTTCAAAGTATCACTCATACCTACCTATGACAGGAAAAAATGAAGAAAGGAAAACTCAAACTTCAACAACCGAGCACCCTGAGCAAAACTGTTGACGGGAAGTTGAATGAGGGAATGAAAAACAAGAATATTGTATTAATGAGAATAATGAGATGTGCACTCAAATATAAGCATAATATGTACGCGTAAAATAATTAAGCAATAACAATTTTTGTAATCTTGCATCTTCATCTCTCTGCCTCAGCCGAAAGTCACAAGCGTAATTAGATATTTGAGTTTACACGTCCCTCAATCGAGGAGAGGAATGATGAGAAATGGAAAGGAAAAGTGATGATAAAATCTACTATGTACATGCATACATATCTTTTTAGTTTATACTATACTTTCCACTGTATATGTACTTACTAACATAACGTGTTAAGTATGTGCAAAATGACAGTGAGATTCATATTCTTTCCATCAAGCTGGTGAGAGCAAAGTAAAAGCTTGGACAATAATTGTGAATATTATTTCACTGAAAAGTGAGAGTATTTATTCCAGAATTTTGTGTTTTATGGTCGTGTAATTTAGAGATACATATGTCGATTTCAAAGACATATGTATCTCTAAATTTTGTATATGTATAATGTATTGCAGTAGAAATTTAAGTGCGAGGAACAGCAACTTCAGACATAATGAGTACGGTGTTATGTTTATGAGATGAAAGATTGTAGATGCAATAATATGTGTAATGGCTATATCAATACAATGGAGGATTTACATGCCAAGAATTGTTCTTTTCAACTGAGAAGCCACAAAGATGTTTCAAGGTAAACTTGAGTTTCTTTTATTTTTACCTTTTTTTCTTGTCATTTCCCTCTCATTTGATATCCACTTATCCCGTCTTACTTACATGGCATATGAACTGGTATTCATAACTCAAAATGTTTATGAAACACAATATAATTTATGTGTCCAGAGATCCAAATCTGCGCTAGTTACATATTTATATAGCTCTTTTAGCACTATTTCGTTCTTGTTGTAGATCCTCTCTCTCTCTCTTGCTTGTTTTTATTTTCTATAGAACAGTGTCGATACATGGACTTACATGTTGCCGTGTTGCCCATTTTTGTCGTTTCTTTTGCTTAATAATACGTATAAAAAGGAAAACTTACCTGCTTTTGCAGAAAAACCAAAGACAGCATACGTGCATCTTGTATTCCTCTAAAATTGCCGTATTTTTGGTACTAAGCTTACTCTGACTGCTAAAGATTATAATAGTATTAAGTAAAAAGACAACAGTCGTCGGGCAGATCATTAATATCAACATTAACAGTATTTATTTCTTGTATTTTTGCATAATATGTCGACTTTGAGTAGCATTAAATGATGTCGAAACTCATTTGCCCATGTTTTATGGTGTCCGTCAATTTATGTTTCCAGCCATTACTGTCGAATAACACGTACAATAAATTCAATGAACATGCTCCAATTTCTTACCATGAACAGTTGATACTCAGATGGCCAAACATATTTGAAGAATAATTGATAAAGGAGATGTAATTTATGAGTCTTAATATTAGAAAAATATTTGCCCAATATTTGTATAAGAGAGAGAGAGAGAGAGAGAAGCACATATTTTGCAAAAAGTATGCATTTACAATATTGGTGTAGCTCAATAATATACGTACTATGTACATATTATAATATCGCATATCCCATGCAAAATTTTCGACTGGAATGTGTCCTTCAAATACAATATTCACGATTATGTGTTTGATTTTCGTCACATGTAAAACTATATTAACGTCCAAGTATTATGTATTTCCTCTTCCCTATATCCATCATAATATGTTCGGAGCACAATACCGATTATACAATGCAAGATTGTTATTGCCAATCATAAGCATGTATTTACAATAATAAATGGCGGCTCAATGCTTTTTCCCTTTATGTTATTGATTTTGATTTGGCTATTCACATTTCACGTATCGCTCTTTTTGTGAATTTCTAGTTTGAACGTTGAAGTTTCGAATAACGTTATCAGTCTGTATCTTGCGTCTATTTTTTACGACCGCTCATTAGTTTCACTTCACCTTTCATTTTGTACAAGAAACGTCCTTACATATGTTTAACGATATGTTTTGCTCCCGTAGAACTGTCATCTTATATCGCACACACATTTGAATTTGGTAGTCTACTGGAAAACAAATACACAACAGGAATAAATCCGTTTGAATAATTCACTAATTAATGATGTTAACGATGATAAAGAGCGTTTATACTTCATAGTTGAAATAAGTTGATCCTAAACTTGAACAATAAAAACATAACATTATTTACTTCATTATTGTTACAGAGGTAACATTTGAATGTATTCTTACAAAGTAGGAAATGCTTTACACCTCACACTCCATATTATACATTATTGTTCTTCTTTATTCGGAGCTCTGACTGCCTGCTGACGGGGTATAACGTAATATACGTTATGCTACAAATTATGTAGCATGTTGAACCAAATTTAACAGATCAAAGTATAATATATAGTGCTATCTCTAGTGATCATCTACATCATTATTGATAAGCCATGAAACAAAACTACACACACATTGAATTTTTTTTAAATTGCTTTGTTTTAGTTCTGGACACAGAGTTTTGGGAAACAAAAAAATTAAGAATGAAAATGTTATAGAAAATCATAGAGACACTTTTTAAATGAGATAATGAATGTGCATGCCTCCAAAACACTTGTATGTACGTTTAAGTTTACGACATAATACGTAATAATATACTCTATTCATGTGTATGTTGCATGAGAGTGGAACCATTAATTATTAATTGAAGTTCTTGTCTGTAGAGAGTGAAAAAGTTTACACCTCTCTAGTCGACATGCGGAGATAAATATATTTATCTCGGAAGGAATCTCGTGACTTGAATACAATTGTGATTCTTCCTGGAGTGGAGGAGTTTTCTTTTGTCATTTACGTTTTCTCTAGATGGTTTGGAGGTTGGCCGTTGACAAAAGGAATGACCACTTGTGATTTTGATTTGACTCGATGCAACCTGCAATTGTTACGATTGCACTGTATCAGATTATGTATGTATACATGCACGCGTAACTAATAGGATGCATGCACCTATTATTATTTATTGTGCTGAATTTCATATGTATATTTCATACTCATCTATATCTGTATCATAAAAGAGGCTACTTAAGTGAGACGCATAAAATAAAAAATATATACAATATGTGCATGATTTTACGAGTACACACTTCGAGCGACTGGCCCTGCGGGACAACAGCGGGTGGCTTATAAAATTATGGAAAACCTGGCTGTAGTAATACATAGTTTCATACCAAAGTTCCTTAAAATCTCCTGACTCTACAATATTAGCCAGTTATTACAATTATTAGAAACTGAAAAGAAATTCAATTATAGAACATAACCTTTTAGACTCCCTGTTTTTTCTATTGATGTTGCAGTTTTTGAATTTACGGTAAATTTCGGTCGGAACTAACATTTGCTACGTAAGTAACGGGAGATCGATGTTTTTAGTAGCAGAGGATTAAATTTGGGATCTGGTACGATATTACATATTATATAGTATGACCTTCTGTAAAATTTTTGATGTGTATCGCAAATTTTTTTCCAAGAGAACAAAAGCAATGGTTCTATTTTAATTTCAAGTTGACAGAGAATACAGAACTTATTTGAGCACGCATCATAACTATTGTAAGCGCTGCAGTTCAGCAGTTGTATAATATTTCGTTCGTCCGTTCATCATTCTTTCCCCCTCTAAAATTGCAATTCATCAGGATGTTAAAAAAGATAATTTGTAGTTTAGAAAGCAACTAATGAAACAATGTTGAACAAAAGATAGTATAAAATAGAGATGCTCTATATGACATGGAAAATGTAAAAGTTTTATTATTTTAGATCTCTTCCTCGATGCTCAAATATAAAAAGACCACTGTAGATCTATGTCTTTACATTTTGTATTTTGTACATATGTAGGTATGTTTAATTCAAAGCAGAATGATAAGAGCAGAGGTAAAATGAGATTATGCGAGATTCTTCATGTCGAATTCTTTGTTGTGGTCAATTCCGCAAATGACTCGGCGACTCTTGAGAGTCTTGTTGTCGTTTCTTTTCGAATGAATTCCTTTTTCTTTCTTTCTTTCACCTTGAGCATTAGACTAGCTGAATGAATCCTATTGAGCAAACTCATCACAAACGTATCCAATGAAATGCTGAATGCTGATCTCGTGATATGACTTGAGGAAGAAATAATTAAAATGTTAACAATTGTTTTAGATTCTAGATGCTGATGAGACTCAAATATCTATTTTCATTGCGAGCTTATAGCTTTTACAACCTCGTTGAGGATTTCTCAAATCCTTCGTTGCATCCTGGAAAAATGGTTGCTTAGCGACATAATGCTTCTGAAAATTTGGAAATGTTTAGCATTTTTATTAAATGTACACAATGTACAAGAACACTGATAATGCTTCTTGTAACTATCATAATTTTGAAATTCAGTACAAAGCAGCAACATACATAGATATAGGTATAGACAAAATAGCCAAAAGCTGGAAAATTATGTATATTGTACATGCAAACGTAAGTACATACTACATACATATGTGTCGTGTGAGATAAGTCAGCCATGCGTACACTGTTGGAGTGCGGAGACACGACTCGGAAATAAACCAAGGTAAACGGATCACGAACGTGAATGAAATTCGAATAAATGTTCAATTAAGAAGCAGCTAGAAGTAAATTATGATCAAGCTTCTCAGCTCCTCGAATCATAAATAAACTTCGATGGCGATTGAGACACCTAACTGTCGAAAATGGTCCTTTAATTAGCAGACAAAACGCAGAAAGTGGGCTCAAATGCAGAAATACATACATATCAGCTATACATTAATACAGTCACTTATTAACGATTTCTACCGGCTAATATGTTATTAGTAATAACATATTTTTACCTGCATATGTGTGTACTTTACTGGGTGTTTCAAGTCCCAAGGCAGTTTGTAAATATATACGATTGATTTTTCAAGAGAAACGTGATGCAGTATCCTAAAATTCTTTCTTTTTCTTTCTCGCTCATCCTAAATCAGATAATATTATGTAGTTAAATCAAATAATCAAAAATCATTGAAAAAATGTAAACTATTATACGGTGCAAATGATGATCAACGGTAACAAAGCTGATGCACATTTTCGAATTTTCCATCTTTTTACGTGTGTGTGTGTGTACGTGCTTAAATGTATAAGTAAATAATATAAAAGTGACGAACACAAAAAAATACACGCACAAACACCTCTGGACACTGAACTACTTCCATGTAACTTACCTGCAATTTCAATGATTATTCCCATCGGCAAAAATCAATGCATATAGGCAAAAACAAAGCGAGGGTATTACTCACAACGAGGTTCAGATTCTGCTACGTAAAAAGTGTAAAATGGAAAACATGAGCTATTGCTAATTTTTTACGCAATAGTATATGTATATTTGTACTCATTTACACTCGAAATTTTCGATACAAAAAGTCGGAGATGAATAGCATGAAATTCTGCATGCCGTCTAAACAATTAAAGTGAGTAAAAACTGCTCAACTTTTAGCAGAGGAATCATGTAGACGATGAAACTGAGAACAAACGCTCCAAGCTCCACAGAAATCCGATGAATTGAGAATGACACAGCAGTTTAAAATTGAGCTCGAAGGTCAACTGAAATGGAAATTCGTGGTCAAAAACATGAGAAAACAATCTGCACTCGAATGAGCAATGGGTAAACATGAGACAAATATACACAAATTTACAAACGATACAACATCATGTTTAAGTATGTACGCACATGGAATATTTATAGAATACATTTTAATGGATCTTTTTATATAAATATATCATCTACTTCGTTTTTTCTGCATGGTAGTCGCACATATGTTTATGCACGCATTATTTAGTCTTAATTTTAGCGACTACTTTATTTCTGTTTGCCCAATTAATGGAAAATTATATGCGTTATGTTCCTGCACATTACGCATTAGCTGCATTTAAAATTACATTTATTCATATTTCAGATATTGTTGACTGAAAGACTGCGCTGAAATGACTTTTTTTTTCTGGTGTACAGTGTTCAGTAGCATAGTAGTATCGAAAATTTATAGAACGCTGAAAGACATTTCATGTCTATACGGTTGAGTAAATCTAACAATTAAATAAGCGGAGACATAAATATGCTGTTTACAGAGTAAATAGTTATTTTAGAATTATTTATATACTTATTTGTACTTTTATGATTTGTTTTACTTTGCTACCATGTAAGCTGGTTTTTTTCACCTTTTCCCAGTTTTTGCACATCCACGGCAACTGAATATACATGTATATACATACACGGGATAACATTGACTGTATACATGGCGTGCATCACAATTAGATTTTACAGACATTAAAAGTAGTAGGGAGGATAATTTACTGGACACCGGGGGTGTAAATGCTGGTAATTACTACACTATATTTTACAATTTGCTGTTTTTTTCGATAGATAATTAATAGCGAGTCGTGATGTACATGGAGTGCAAAGTTTAAAAGTTGCTGAAAAAGTGAAAAAGGCACGTACAAAGGAGATGCATAAATATTAGGGTGATTCATTCCTCCCAAACGCTTAAATTCATACCTTGCGGTTAATAAAAAGTAAGTTTCATCTTAGAAAACATGTTTAAAAAATATTCGGTTAAAATCCATGAATGTCAAGGTGCTCATCAAACGGGTCAAAGATCGGAGGTCAGACTACAAAAAAAATTAAATTCTGTTTTAAAATTTTTTTAACACCAGTGGATGATAAAGCATTAAATGCTGATCATTTTTCATAAAATAACCATAGTTTTATTTTCACTCGCTTGGCCTGTGGACATTTAAAGCAACCACCTACAACTTTCTCTGCATTTCCTTCAACGTCACCCTCGTTGCGCGGATCGCTCCAGAGGTCAAAGCTTTAAAGATAGACCATTGCTATAATGACAAAATATTCTCCGAATCGCATGGACTACTTTCCTGAATTTTTTAAGATTTTTTTGAAAACTTAATTTAGTATGTATTTAAGAGGGACAAACATTTAACCCGTTTGGGGAGCAACTTTCCAGTTATGGATTTTAGCCAAATATCGTTCAAAAATGTTTTTTTGATTGATAGTTTCTGATTTTTTTCCGCAAACTATGAATATCATCGTTTGGGAGGAATGAATCACCCTACTATCGAGGTTGTCCATCACGGCAGTCGACCATAGAGTTAGGTGATTATTTTTCTGACTGTGTAAAAACGTTGAATGAGCATAGTGTAATATAGTAATTTAAGGACTTTTGAAAATTAACCTGATAGAAACAGTTGTCGTATTTCATTTTAAACCAAAGTTAATCGGAAATCAGAATCATGGTTCAAGCCAATTTTGCAAAAACAAAAAAACATTTTGGCAGGAACGTTTACACTGGAAGAATTTTGGACTTTGTTCAGACTCATTTTCAAAAAAATTTCCTGTGTAAACATTCCCGTCAAAATTTTGCAAAATCGGCCGCATGATTCAGATTTTCGATTTTGAAACTTTTGTTTTAAAACAGTTAAGCCCCAACGGTTCTTAGGACGTAAAATTTCAAAACCCTTTAAACGCGCCATCAAACGCGTAAACTATTTTGGTACATGAATTTTTTTAAAAATATCCGGATTGACTCCAATTCGAATTTTTAGGTCAAATGAAAATTTTAAGCCATATATTATGCATGAATCACTGCTTTGTAGCATGGAACTCATAAATTAAAGTGGCACAGGAATTTTTCACAAATTACCCGGAATGACTCGAATTCGGTTTTTGGGGTCAAGAATATTTTTTTGGCCATTTTATATGCATTGGCTAATAATGTGCACCATAGAACCCTAAAACTATGTTTTTACATGATTTTTTACAAAATACCCGGATGGAACCGAAATCGGATTTTTAGGTCAAATGACAATTTTTGGTTATCTTGTATGAATTTATCATTAGTATGTACGTAAAAACCCAAAAAGTTAAGTCGTACATGAATTTTTTTACAAAATACCCGGATTGACCCCGAATTCGTTTTTTTTGGAACAAGAATGTTTTTTTAATCATTTTATATGAATTAGTCATCAGTATGTACCTTAGAGACCATAAAGGTAAGTGTTACATGAGTTTTTCACAAAATACCCGGGTTGACCCGAATTCGGATTTTTGGGCCAACAACATGTTTTTGGCCATTTTCGATGCATTTAACATAATTTTGCACCATGGAGTCCATAAAATTAAGTTGTACATGAATGTTTTACAAAATACCCGGGTTGACCCCGAATACGGTTTTTTAGGTCCAATGATAATTTTTGGTCATTTTCTATGTATTTAATGTCAATGTGTACCATAGAAACCATAAAGTATAGTGGTGCATGAGTTTTTTATGAAATACTCGGAGTGACCCGAATTCGGTTTTTTGGGTCAAGAATATTTTTTTGGTCATTTAATATCAATTAGTCATTAATCTGTACCATAGAACCCATAAAGTTAAGTGGTACATGCATAATTCATGAAATGCCCGCGTTGACGGTTTTCGGGGTTTTTAGGTCAACATAATTTTTTGGGGTCATTTTCCATTTGTTTAGTGCTAATATGCATCGTAGAACCCATTAAGTATAGTGGTATATGGGCATTTTGGGAAATACCCGGAGTGACCAAAATTCGGGTATTTTGGGGTCCCTGAATTTTATTTAGACCCTATATTTGTGTTCTGGATCATAAAATACCCGTATAAGGTCATTTTGATGGGTTTCCTATGCTTTTGAAGTTTTAAGCAATTTGGAACCATGCGGACGAGTTTCGGCATTTTGCAAAATCTGACTGGTAAAAGTTCGTGCTATGCTTAACATTGCATATACATATTTGCCTTTAGAACCTATCCTTCCCATTATAAAGTTGCTTAAGAAATATTGTAGGGACCAGTACATTTATTCTCCTTAGTCTTGTTTTTCTTTCAGTTGTTCTCGTCGATTTTTCTAGATTTAACCAGTTTTCCATTGTTCAAATGTAGGTACATGATTCAACATTTGATTCCGTAATTTGATTGCAGGAATAAATCTTCGGAGAATAGAATATACTTATATAGTACAAAGTGCAAAAGAATAATGTCAATACATACGTACGTATTAAGAAAATGTGGACATTGTCCGCTGAGCAAAAAGTCGTAGTTAAAAAAACTTAATAGATTGTCCATAAATTTTTCACATGCAAAAATGTAAATTTTGATGGCTTGTTTTTTCCTCCTAATTTTTAAAACAGAGGTGTAAATGCAGACAGGATAATAGATGAAACAAAAAGGGATTTGAAGTTTGCAAGTTTTGCAAGGAAAAAGGAAAATACATTATTATCACACATAAGAAAAAACAGATTTGAATTTCATACCGGTTCACTAACTTTTGAAGTATATTATACATAAAGTTGATAAACGAGGGATTTGATGGCTGATAAAAAAAGAGTCGAGGAAAAAGATTCGGCAATATTTTAATGATAACATGTATTCTAATCATGTGTAATGCTAACTTTATGCTTTATGCGCTGATCAATTTCAACAGTTCAGAGTTGAAACTGCATCCTAATTTTTTTAAATGTCCTCTCGGTTTCATTGTGCACGAACAACGCGTATACAAAAAAAACTTGACTACAAGTCCTTATTACTAGTGATCCTGCTGAGAGTGACACATTTTCTATCATCAAATTATTTATATCGATATCGATCCACCCAGTATCCAGTACATGTATCCAGAGTCAGAGCAGAGGGTGTTTTATTGTCATCTGGAATGGAATGGCATGGAATGAAATGATGTGAATGGGAGGGGGGTGAGTAAAACATCCCTTGGTGATAAATCGAATAACGATTCTTTCCAGATGACGAAGACCAAGACGATGACGATGATGATAGTTTCTTCTATATACATATACGCAAATTCGACCAAGTCTAATAAGCTAAGAGTAACTACTATTACACTACTACAATTTACGGTCATTATATTCCTATGTGTGTGTAAAAAGAGGATCGAATGTCGTCTGTGGTTAATTTAATTTGAGCAGTCGTTCATACACTCTCTGTACATGTACTCTCTCGTTGTTCAAGTGCACTTTCAATGAACGAGTTGAACCAACGTTGAAGCTGCGGACGTTTGATGGCGGCTGTATTCACGTTTTGAGCTCCAACAAAAAAGAGAAGTGTATGAGCGGAGGTGGAAAAAACGTTCTTGTAAGATGCAGATATGTAGTCATGATCGCCTTCTTCCTTTTCTTCTTGCTCATTCTTCAATAGGGAATTGAACTGAGCAGAATGTTCTTTAAATGGTGAATGTGTATTATAATATATTATATACGTAGTTAAATGTAAACTGCAGTCTACCTGTGCCTCGTTGCATAATACATACGATAATAATAACACAAGACGATGAAAAGAAACAGAGTGAGAGATGCATTTTAGATTTTGGATTGGATCTTCTATTCTATAACTAAACCATCGCACATCATTATTTATGATATGAGACGCCGAAGAGGGAGGAAAATGAATAGGATTTTGCTTTTTGCTCGACAACACAACACAGTGCAATGTTGTTGTTGGTGATGTCGATGTCAAAGCCGGAATCACGATGACGATGATCAGCATGATCGCTCCTCTAACGGTGACCACTTTTGGGCATAATAAATTGTCCAGACATTTTATTTCCCGTGTACAAAAAAGTGCGTGCATGTTTTTATATCTGTACTTAGTACATAAATATTTCTCCTTTCTTTCTTTTACTCTTTATTCTTTTTATATATGCTTCCATGCTGCAAAAAACCTGTGTGGATGAATAATGTGAAATTTTCCTGATGAAAGAGATCTTCAAAAGAGTTTAGTTCAGATCATTTCATTTCGGGTTGATGTAAAAGCTAAATTAACTATACTGATATGCATACGAATCCAAGGCATAAAAGGCAGCTAAAAAGATACCTGCAAGCCAATCGTTTTGCTTGCACCTCGTTGACTCGTTGATATTCCCCAGTTTATTCAGAAGGTTTTACATGGTCAGATTTTTTTGCAATTTTCTATAAGGAGCTTGGTCTCAGGGTTTGTACCGACGTAAAAGAATATTAAAACTAAAAACCACTAAACCTCACTCACACTATCAGAGAAATGTATGTTACATAATCATAATCGTCATCATCCACCTTATTCTTCATTTTGCTGATCAATATAGAGCTCCGATCAGAAAAATAGCCAAAGGACCTCGCGCATCGTGGTCATGCCAAGTGTTTTGAGAAAAGAAGAATCGAGCATCGGCGTCTTTTTACCTCATCCAATTGTTTCATTTCCCCATGATTTTATAGATATTTTCACACACTGACTCTCGATAATATAATATATTATTATGTAATTTAATGTAATATGATGATTATGATGGTTTGCACACGGGAGAAAAAACGTGGATGCATCTTTATCCCAATAATGCTTACCTTTTTGTAACGTTGTATATGGGGTTCTCTTGTTCTATACCCATAAATTATATCGATAAAATTCTGCTCTTTTTGGATCTCCTTTGAACAAGAGCAACTAGATGAAGATGAAGATGGAGATGAAGATGTGTAACGTGTATAACATAATATTGTACACAAAAAATCATATTGCTACACCATTTCAGTTCCGTTTTGGCTTTGGCTCTTTGGACTCGATTTGGCTCGGGCTCTTTTTTTCTTTCAAGTTTTAGGTAGAAAACATTGGGAAATTACATTATCTATCTATAGGAAATGCCGTGTATTAAGTGGGCACGTGAGCAAGCCGATGAAGGGATGATAAGGTATAACTAAAGAGGAGGTAAAGTGGAGATAGAGATAAAAGGACGTATAAATTGTACCCATAACTGATGACTACAAACTTATGTATTGTATAATATGGTGAAAACACGCTTTTCCCTGTATGCTGTAGATATACATATGCGTATATTATGTTGTACATAGTGACTGATAGCTTTTACAATGTATCTAGAGATTCTCTCGTTGTGGAGGTAACGGTCGGCCATGACGACGTCTGGCTCTGGCTACTTCTTCCTTTTTTGTCTATCGGTGTTCTATCTATGTGGGGTCATCCTTTTTAGCTCAAATCTCTCGTCAGGATCATCATCACCATCATCATACATATTGTGCTAAAGATAAGCAGAATAGATGCCAAAGAAGTTTGGAATCTCTCTTGCCATCGCCATTAAGGAGAATTTCGTACCAACGTTAAGAAAAGTTGGACGAAACGTTAGAAACTCATTTGGTCCAAGAAAGAATCATCATCGACTTTTCCCCCTCTATCATGATTCTGATTCCCGATTCAGCTTGCGTTTGTGCATGTGCATTATTATGTAAGAACAATGCGTAATATAGAGTAAAAGGCTGTTATGTACATATGCTATGATAGATATTCGACACTGTCCGTCTTTTATGATGGTTTCCATTTTTTTCCTCACTTGTCTGAATTGTCTGGCTTTTGCCGATCGCCAATTTACCATGTTGACGGTCAAATCGCACATTTAGTGCAAAGCTAAAAGGAAGAGATGAGCAGAGAGTAGATCGAGTAGGTAAGCTAGATTTTTTCCCGTCTTCAATTCCTGCGATTCTTGATTGTTTGTGAAGATAAGAATGGAAATACTTTCCGTTAAATTCTAAGTGCGCTTATATAACAACTTGATCGAAACGTCCGTTGTGCTATAAAATCATTAGAATGCCCAGGTAGTTGAACGCTTTTAATAATAAGCGTCATGTGTTGTAAAAAAGTGCAATAAAGTTATGATGCTGAAACACAAATATTTTTAAAAAGTATTATTTCCACAATTCTGTTGACATTGAAATTTGATCTGAGAGTGTCAAAATTTGGCATTCCTATGTTTACACAGCATGCACAAGGAAACTTGAGAGGTTTGCAAAAAATATTCGTTATAAAATATAAAGTGTAATAATTAGCATTGTAAAAAGACCCAATCTATAGGGATTTTAGGTTTTAGGTAATAAATGCAGTAAATGCACTACTTTTTATTCATTTGCCTTTGTTTACTTCATTTTACTCAGCCAAAGAGTATATACACACATGCATATAAACAAATGCTAAATGTTGACTGACGGAATGATTAAGTGTAAAACAAATGGTAAATGTTTTGCGCATTTAAATTTTCATCTCGTGTTTTGCTTTGTGGGTCAAATGTTAATGTTGATGTCTTGTTCGTATAATATGTTTTTCACATAATGGGATTCCAATCTGATGTAAAATGTGTGATATAATAGAACTTATGTGAGGCTTGCTGATCTTTTGGGTCATTTAGTCAAATTACGAATTTCAAGTGACGAGAGAGACTTTGGGCTCGTAATTTAATATTTTGACACATTCTGCAGAGATATTCTCTGTATACGATATCTTGTTGTGGTTTTTGGCTCAATCTTCTCAAACACTTTTATTCCGCTTGACAAAGCACATGTACAAGTCCGCAAGTCAAACCAGAGGAAGCAAAATGGTAATAAATCTTTCATATATTTCATCTACATGCTGTTTCGATATTTTTCCTCTTGTTTTACTAAATTCTTGGGTTATGATCTTCTTGCACCCAGCGCCGTTGTCTCTGGCAAATTTTTGCACATCTTAAGTCAGCGGCAACTACTTACTATAACTTACTTAACATTGAAGGAGGCAAGGAGTGGTCTCTTGTCAGTTGATGATGATGCAAAACGTCAAAAGATGAAATGTTGTTTTAATTTTTTTTTATCTCCTCCTTTTCTGTTTTTTTGCAATATACAGTATATGACAAGTTGCTTGATTTTAGGCTTTGGCTCCCTTCTTATTTGATTTCAGTGGCATGTAATTCCAGTCTGTGTTATACATAGACGATCATTCTGTGCCGTGGGGATTTAGTATTTTAATATTATCATGTTTTACTGTTTAAAGGAATTAAATTGCTTAATGTGATGTCCATCCTTTTAACACTGTTAGAATTGTGCACTTTTGCAGAATTTTTAGTGTTGACGTCTTTATTATGGCTTTTCTTGCTTCAATGCTCAGTTTTACCTGTAAAGTACATGCAAATCTCGGTAGAGTTGCCGGTAGGTAATACAATAAAAGATGGGAGCAATAAATAATTTGATAAATATATACACACTATAAATTGAATATCGCTTCTCCAAGGAGGCCAGTTTTTAATTGAAAGAAGAATTAATTGGCATGTAATTAAATAACCAGAATTGAATGCAGCGGAGGCAAAAAGAAAAACTGGTTGATGCATCTCTCGTTGTAAATTTTCGCTCCATTATCCACTATGGTGTATCTATTAAGAATAATTACGTAACTAATATTCGTAAAGTAGAGGATTATTATCGAATCGAGAGAAAAACAATGGAATGAGGTGTAAAACACAAAATAGGAAAAATTAACCGTAATAAAATTATGTGCAACTTTTAAATGTATGGCGTGAAAAAATTGCAAGTGCGACTTTCTGACTTTTAGCTCCCATTCAAAAAATCTAGTGAAATGGCTGAAAACATAAAACTTGCTCCAAGTGTCTGTTCTTCGGTCGATAAATGTAAGATAAAGAAGTCAAGATGAAAGTGACACTGTCATTATAAATAAGATAGTTACGTTATTTTTGTTAATTTCACAATTTTAAGTCAGTCATGTAAAAATAATGTGATTTTGAGAGAAGGGAAATATTGTACTTACAAATTGACAAAGTGGTACTTACTACTTACCTATTACCTACACATATTTTTAATTTTTAGTGTACACGCGTATACAATCAAAGGAAAAAATAGACTTACATATGATTAGCTATTACCAAAGTAGTTATATTGAAACTAAGAAAATCTTTGTCATCCTCTTTTGTCGTGTTCTCTCCCCTTTACAAAACAAGAGATTAAATATTGAGATTTGTTTAATGTTTACCTTGACTCTGAGTTCACATTCATCATTGATTTGGAAATATGTGTAGTTGCAGTCAAGATTTTGAGGGTACAAACACAGACAAACTCATTTACATTACAGCCGTTAATGCTAATGGCCGATGATAAATGGAAGTGTTAATTCATATAATTTGAGGTCATCAATTTGCCGTCAGTGTTTTTATTTCTGTGTTTGTGTTTGTCAGTGCAGAAGCAACTCAAGAATTTGGAATAGAAAAAATGCGTGTCAACGCTATTTGACCTATTGCCTCATTCCCTACCAAAAAAATCGTTTGTTCATTCATTCATTTACTCATTCAATGAATAGCGAGTGAGCGAGGAATACAAATATATATGTAATACATACATATAAGATATAAAGCAGCACAACACGAATTCATTCAGATCGCAGGTACATTCTGACTCTGAATCCTACACATTAAGACAGTAACTTGTTTTTCCTTTCCGTTTCATTCACACTACCAGTACTTCATAATGATAATGTGTGCATTCAAATTAAATATGTATTTGGACTATTGCATGATGAATTAAATAATGAATTATGTCTTTTCAATAATACTTTTGTCTCATGCAAAACTTAACCGTTCACGAAATGAAGCCGTTAATAATCATTATAATATTGGTAGCGTGTATATTAACGTCATATCCCAACGTGTATGATATGCGATTCTGGTCTCGACTTTCGGCGGATCTGAAGTCTGAAGTAATAATGTACGATTTGTGATGTGATTTGAAGTGATGGGAAAACTCCCACTTCTTTTCTTTCATTCTTTTCTCTTTTTCAGTGTATTCACTTGTAGACTGTTCAGTGTTCAGTAATACAGGTACAACCGTTCGACAGCTTTTGTGTCGGTTTTGAAATAATAAATGCACTTCTCATAACTCAACATGAATGAGTTTCTATATACCGTCAATAAGTGACAAAACGATTATCTGTATTCTTATTTAGATTGAGAACTATATGCGAACCTTTTATTTAAGTAAAGTGAAGTGCAAAGTGGAGCAGTCGATATTTCTCTATTGTTTTGTTCCTTTGAATTCTCTACTCTCTTACTGTGTAAGTAGGTAGATTTTAAATTTATTATTGAATTTGCATTTGAATCAGAATTGGAGTGATTGTGATACATGCATACATATTATGGACATGCGATACAATTGCCTTTGGTTGGGTTAGGATTGGTATTTATGATTTAGTGTACATGCTCCCTACTGGATTTCTGATTTTTAAACGTTGATTTTTCCTGGTCATTTCATAAGTTGACTCCATCCTTTCCCCTCTCGGTTCACATTATTACATTATTTTTTGAGGAATATCTTATTATGATTAGGACACAACTACAAGCAAAACCAATTTTTGTTTTGATGTTGATCGTATGCATTAAAAACGCAAAATTAATTAGAAAACTGCCAGTGTCTTTAAGCTTTATGGAATCTGTAACTAAATACATATTAAGAGGCTCTGCAATGCACATATCCTCAATCATAATTCATAATGTACTTGATTCATATTAATTTGGGGCGGAATTAATAGGAAATGTCACGGTTTCCTTAAAAGCTACATTTACAACAACTAATAGTCGTTGGGGTGATTTGGGAGTGGAGTTAAGTAGCTTGTAAACTCTAAAGTTGACACATGTTATTTCATGCTTTAATTTTACTTATTGTCTTTGCCCTCCACCTTCGATAACAATTAAGTAAAAAAATAATGAATATTCATGTATCTAGCATTGGAATTAATATTATTAATTCAGATTCAGAGGTAACTGTAAATTAACGGGTAAATGTAACGATTAGGATGTTAATTCAACTGTTTTATTCATTGGCCCAATGCGCAACACCACCAGTTGCTCCTGAGGTGTGTGAGGTCGCAGCGTGTCCAATTAACCAATGAATCGAATTAACTAAACTGAAGACTAAAAGACTAAACAGTGCTTAATGTCTAACAACATGATTCATAATTAAAACACAAAGGTGATCTTCAAACTGGCTAATCATCTGTCATCTTTGTACGTTATTATGAAAAGTTGCTCTTCACTGCTGGAAGTCACAGTCAAAGTATCTACAAACTTCTTGCACATCTATACTGTTCATAAATATTATAGTCAAACCTTGTGCTCAATCGAATACCGATATTTGGTCACTTATCGATTCTGTTGCAGTTATCAATGCAACATCCTAAAGATGAACACGAGTAAACAGTGTTTTGTTCTATTGTCTGTAATTTCATCGTTTTAACCTCTGATTCACAATTATGTACATACATACAACTCAAAATCAGTCAATGAATACTAATTATTTAGTACCTATGTATATGTTGACGTACTTAACATACAGACATTGAACTATTGTCCTAATGTCAAAATATGTCTTGAAATTACCCTGTAACTTTTCGTTTTTCTTGTACATACATAGAAAACTCCGTGGAAAATGAGGCAAATCTGTGTCAAGTGTATGAAATTTGATTTTTATTTTCATTTTCATTTACATACAACTTCTATAATGGGTAATCCCTAATCAAAGGTAGAGAAACTCTAAAAACCCAAGTTGGTCAGATGCATAATATTTTCTATATTATTATTATTATGATAGGGAAATGACATA
>JAQIVE010001239.1:0-26503 GCA_034698285.1 Sminthurinus bimaculatus
GAGTTAGACTGATGCAAAAGGAACACTTTGATGGGGTGAGCGCTTGGAAAGTCAACAAAAGTGCCTTTCTGACGCAGCCTAATCTTCATACATACACACACATTCATACACTCGCTTGAAATTCCAGAAATCTTGTCTTTTTGATTTACACGATCATGTGAATGAAAAACACATGTTTCAAACTGCATGGCAGTGGCAGGGTATATGGTGTGTAATGAATGGGTTAGACAGAACATGCGTACATGGTAAACCTAAGCCTACACATTGTATACTGTATATATATGGCAAATCAGGATTTTGTGACTATTTTGCGTGTAGATTTTGCTTTTGCTTCACTAATTAATTCTACCTTGTTCTGCACTTTTCCTCGCGGGGAATGCGCGTGTGTATATGTATGTATGAATCTTGTACTCGTACAAAGTTTATTTGTCGGTTCCGCGTACTTTTTTCACCTAAATAATGAAGCATTTCATACTATTTTTTGTCATTTGCTCGTTCCAAAGTTCCAAATGCACGCATATAAATTTTAATGTTTGTGGTGCAAGCACAGATTCAAAAGATACACATGTATGTATGTAAATGCCAATTATTTTCAAAGGAGGAAAAACAAACGAGAGAAACTCTAAATTCCGGTTGCCGGCGTACACGCTTGATCTTGATTTTTGCCCTTTTAAAGTTTTTGTAATGATACATGACACACATCACACACATCACACATACAAGCGTTCAATTTAAAGAATTCAATACGAAAAAATAGAGTGCATCAAGAAAGCTAGATATAAAAGCATACAAATGTTTTTCTCTTCAATCTAACTATCCGACTTTATTCTCCATTTTTCCAGTAACTGCTGGAACTAATTAAAGTAAAAGAATGCGGAGATGATTCACAGCCTTTACTATGTGAATAGTGAATATGCTTGACTAATTATGTCTACATACGCTGTACAAAAAAACACTTCGGGATTTCGGCAATCAAGAAAAAGATTGCCTTAAATTAGTAATCTCAAACATCAATTTTATGCCTGCCAAAATGTTTTGTCTAAATTGTACAATCTGCAACTACGGACTGTGTTTTACAACCTCAACAACAAATAAATTCTCGATAAATGTTTGAATTCCTTGTAAAAACAAAACTTACTATGGTTTTATAGTGCCCAGAGTGTACGGAAGTCGAATGCCCACATCTATGCTGACTACCACCTCGAAGAGAGTCCAGGAAAAAATTGTATCATATCACAACTTCTTCAGAGCCACCGTCAGACCGAAAGCTGCAAATATGTTGGAAATGGTAAGTACGAAATCAGAAATTGACATAAGTTGAACATTATACAAATTTTCAAAGAATTTCGTAACGAACTGAAATATACACATCTGTTTTTTGTAGAGTTGGCATGCAGGTGCGGCGAAAACAGCACAAAAATGGGCAAATCAGTGTCAAATGCTCACTCACGACAATGCAACAGGTAGTTTGATAAAATACTTCCATAATACATCATACACTCTCATAACTATTGGTCAATGTCTAATGCGGCAAATATCACAAACCAAGTTCCCTTATCCATATTCTGAATATACTACCTTTTTGTCAACAGATCGCTGGACGGAAATGTATGGGCCATGTGGACAGAACATTTTTGTATCGACACACAAAGTACCTTGGTAAAAAATAGACCAAACTACAATAATAATTTATTTACCTAATACTAATCTTAAGTATACAGTATACACTATACACCCTCTAAAATACATTTTACATAATTCCTAATCCACTTTATGTGTTACGGTATGGTTTGAAGTTATGTGCTGTATGCATAAAACGACACTTTTCAATCTTTTGATCTTGAAATTATGCATACTGTCCTAATAAAAATACACAATACAATTATTATGAATCAAGTTCTTTGTGCTAGAATTTTCCGGTCTTCAAGCCCTAATGTTTGCTCATTCATAATCTTAATGCTAATGTCACACAATATGTTCAGTACTTGTGACTTGTATTGGAGATGAGATAATATTTTGTATACATTATGTATAATGCATAAATACTCAATACCCAAAGGCCTTAGACTTATTCAATAAGTTACGAATATTTGTATTATGTAACTAATACGCAGCTGGCATTAAGGAATGAGATTGGAATTTTTATTTATTGAATTGATAAGCCCTAAGCCAAAAGCTATACAACTAAATTCATTCATTCATTCATTCCTTCTTCCTTTATTCGTTCTTGAATTTTCAAGCCCGTCTTTGTGCTTTGTAAGTAGATCCATGCCCGCTTTTGTTGACTCACTGTCTCTCTCTAAGTACAGTGTACACATAATTGAATTGAATTTGAACAACGACGACTCTCCTCTCGGCTTTCGTTGTCATTGTCATTTTTATTCAGCAAAAAGTTCCAATTTAAGTGTCTACATCAAGTACTTGAATGAATACATAGAATAGAGCCGTCCCCACGCTTTCAAATAAACAGACACAGCCCAATTTTTCATGCTCAAAGAGAGGAAGAGAGAGAGAGAGAGAGAGAAAAGCTTAATTACATGGTCGTTCTATGTTCTATGTATGAAGATACTTTTCAAGTTTCTCGATCCCATCTTTTTAGCTACTGAAATGGAGAAATGTATACTACAGTATAGATTTTTTAATGCCTTTTTTATGTGAAAAAACATTTGGCAAAAGACTATTGATCACAATTTATCATAAAAGTTGTGTTTATGAAATATTCCATGTATATAATACACAAAATCATGCATGTGTCTCATTTTTCATTATATTTGACCAGGTTTTTCGCTTTGAAGATGTGGAACCTCGAACACAGAAATTTTACATACGGCTCTTCAAAAAATCAGCTGGGAGTCGTCGGACACTACACACAAATGGTGTGGGCAAGTAGTCATAAGGTCGGCTGTGGTTTTAGCCAGTGTAAAACACCAAGAGGGAAAACTTTCTTCAACTACATTTGCAACTACTGTCCAATGTAAGTTCAAACTATACTCATCACACATCCATTATATTTTGTATGTACTATATATAGAAGTACAAGAACTAAAACGGTAATAACAAGTAAAAATCTGGTGCATTAATTACGACATTTTATGCTATACTATATTATTAAACTGACCTCCTTACTCAAAATACACAGTGATTATCGTTTACCGTACTCTCGTGTAAGGTTAAAGTTAGGACAAGCAGACAGGTTGGCGCTGACAAAATGAAGCGTTCCTCGTTAGGTATTTAGCGTGTCATGCCCTCACAATTTATTACAAGTGACGCAAAGCTCCATTTTAGCATAATCAAAAATACACGGTAGAAAAATTCCGTGTGTATATGTATAAGATTGAAGATGTGAGATGAGGCGAGATGAGATGAGATGCAAGATGTGGAGTAGAGCAAATGTATAAAATATAAAATGCATACCTACCAAAATATTATTACTTTCCACCACAAAATTATTTCTAAATTATTCTATTTTTGTCAAACGTGAGAAATTTTACGTATGTATGCATTATGCATGTATTACTGACAGATTTTATAAATTTTGCAAAGGAGTGAGAAATGTCTTGTAGTGGGGGAACATACTGTGAAAGGGAATAAGAATGACATTTTTACTGTATTTATACAAACATTGTTTTCAGATTTCAGTAGAATAATTCTCCATGTACGTTGAATAAAGAAAAATCTTATTTATTCCCTTGTTCTGCTTGTAGTCAACCAGTCAATTCCACAAATGTTGGATATTTTACTACATTTTTTTTTCAATTTTCTGCGAGAATATTATTTTTAGAAAAAAACCAGTGGCATGATTATACAACATGTAACAATGTCACAGGTTTTTAATGCTCCAACTACATATAAATTAAGAAGGATGGATAAAAAAAGTGACGCTTTTACACTGTATTTTATATTTTATATATACCTTTCAGAGGAAACTACTTGGGCAACTTGGGGAAACCTTATGTTCGCGGACAGCCTTGCACTGATTGCCCTCATAGCTGTTCGAGTAAAAGCCCACTAGACACGAGGGGAGAAGGCTATAAGCTCTGTACAAATTCTTGTCCTTTTGCAGGTATGCACAATATTCTCAAAATATGTATGTATACAATTAAATATGAAATAATAAATGATCAAAATATGGATTGACTACATATTTTTTCATTGCCACCCTCAAAATTCAAAATCAGAAATGATTATCGTAATAAGGATCTTTAATCTTTTGAATCTTTTCATTTTCATATTAATAAATACTTATGTGCTTGTTTCTTATTCTTATTTGTTGTTTGACTTGATTCGTTCGTTCGTTCATTCAGATCTCTGGGTAAACTGTAGAGAGTTACATATGGATCACCGTGAATGGCTATGTAAAGACAAGAGTAAAGATGGTATACGAAGAAAGAAGCATTGTAGAGCTACATGCAACTGCAACAATAAAATCCTGCCCAAGTACTCCTTTTGAACAAAAAGGAAGGTACAAATATGGACTTAATGACAACGATGATGAGGCTAATAATGATACTATCAAGGAATCCCACTGACACTCAACTATACACACACACATATACACCATCTTCTTATTGTATCATCTACATATCTTCAAACTATATGTATACAATATATACAATCACCCAGCAGATAGATTTACAATAATTCATTCAACTTAGGAGGTCATTTGAACACTAAATTATTACTCTTTGAAGTTCTTGTTATATACCACCTTTATACTTCAAAGAAACAAAGACATTGTATGTATGTGTACAATAATAGTTGAACCGTATATTTTATTTTTTTTCGCAAATGTGTATCAAAGAAAAATGATCAAAAAGAGTCCAGAAGAACTGTATAGTTAATCTACATAAATGTAACATTATTAGCATAGTAATGGTATAGTTATTGTTATTACCTACAACCATTATTGATGTCTATAATAATTGTTCTGTCTCAATAACATTTTCATTTAACTCCTTTTATCATATGGACAGAAGCTATTATATGGTGGTTATCATGCAAGTATTTTGAGTACTATTTCTCAACATAGTTTTTTATTATCCTAAATGTGTAATCTACTTGTGAAATCTTTGAAATATTATGTTATATTAATGTTAATGCTAATAGCAGCAATAGCTCCCTAATAATTGGTTTTGTTTTTCAACCGAGACACAACTTAATTGTTACAGGACAAATTTTATTTCACACTGTCAATTACGCTGACTGTAATGCTGTAAAATAACGAATTATATACTTAGATACATACTGCGTAAATGTTTGATTTTCTTGCAACTATTATTGTTGTAGGTGAGCCTGTTATCACCTTATCACTCTGATTTTGGAAAAAAATATACCAATGTCATCTAAAATAAACGTTGATGTAGGCAGGCGGCACGGCAGTGGACAGAGAAAAATACATGTATAATACAGAGGAGACAAGGACATTGTATTACAATTAAGAAGATCATTATTACTACTTATCGTAGTATGTACTATACCTTATATAAATTGTAAACACAAATGAATGAATTTTATGTAACACATGATTTGACACTAGATAATAGGATTATTGAATAGATATACATATAATCAGATGAGACCGTGGGTGACGATCTTTACTCACCCACACTTTGTCTACTAGTGTGATTGCGTAGGTAATGAGAATACGAATAATCACTCAGAATATGACTCATTATGTCTCAATGAGAATGGAATAAATACGAAAGAGAGATACAGAAGAAACAAAATAATTTACGCATTTAAGGACTTAAGGCTATATTGTGTGTAAAACACACAGAGTTTTGCCTCAGTATACATATTTGAATGTGAGTTGAGAAAAACGCAAGTTTGAGTTTTCTAGAAAGATCTTCAGCTTGGAGGCTGAGCTGAAGTGAGTGACGCTGGAAAATGTCACAAAAAACGAAGATCTAAAGGGGAAGATAAAGAAGTATAAAAGAGAAAAGCAGAAAATGAAACGAAGAAATGAAAGATAAAGAAAAAAGTACTGATTTTGATTTTTAGCATTATTGATAATATTATTTTTGTTGAGTGATTTACTGTGAAATGATACTTGATTATATTATAGAGATATAGATTCTTGTGCTGAAAGTGATGAAATGGAATGTTTTTTCAAACATCTAAAAATGTGACGAGAATTTCATTTCGGGGTTTTAGTCAAACAAAGGTATGAAGTCAGAACGAAGATAGACTATAAATGTAGTAATTAGCATACTTTCAAGTAACAATGATAAAAAATGAATTTTCATAGAAGATGTATATGTATGTGTATACTATGAACTACAATGTACATAATAATATGTTGTAATAAATAAAAAATATTCTTAGAGGATAGGAATTTCTAAAATAGTATAAAGTATTAACTGGAGAGTCTAATATATGGGGGTCAGTCAGACTAATAATGTAACATACATTATATAGAAGGCATTTTAGAAAAACGCTTTTTGCTAATGTGTTAACATATTAGCAAAAAGCGTTTTTCTAAAATGCTTTCCATATATCTACATTAAAATGTGCCAAAATGAGACAGCAATCATATTATACATTAGAAGGGAAAACAAAGAGAAAGTGATTGACAAGAGTTTGAAAAGAGAAAGGTGGGGAGAAAGAAGGGGCGTGTAAGACTTTTGAAGTACATATAGACAAAATAAAGGTTGAAACAAACTTTTACATCAAATAATCTGTATATATACTAACTAAATAATACTATAGACTAAAGAGAAACTATAGAGATACATATTATACATAATAAATAATAAATACACTGTAAATAATCATACTTCGTTTTAATTTTTGTATAGCTTTAAACAACTTCTTTTATAAATAAATTCACAAAAATACAGATGGATAATAAAGTATTTTATTATAAGGGGAAAACTTTACGGGCGAATGGAAAAGCCCAAGAAGTTAGTCCCTTAAGGTAAATTAATTGATTGCTTTTTTGATGTGCAATAATTTGTAGCATTTTTTGTACTCTCTATTCAATATACTGCCGCTTTTTCAGCTGAGAATAATAATGTAAATCTACATTTGTATAATGTAATACAAAAGTATATCTGCTTCAATTACGAATTACTGTATAAAAGGACAAATTAATCTGAAAAAACTTGCATACGCAAAATATACATACCGTTAGACCAATTCGATAAAAAGTAGATCCAGAGATTCTCAAACATACAATGAATTGTACGTTGTAACAATTTATCGCTGTAAGTTTGTACACTCTTGTGTGTGTACTGGAACTGGTACATCAGTATAAACTAAAGTGCGGATGAAATGCATTATACATGTGTAAAATATACAAAGTACTAAATGTAGGCTCTACCACCATTAAAAATATTATATCCTTTATCCACATACATGTAAGTATATATGTATAATATACCTATAAAGAAAATGCAAGGATGAAATAATAAATGACTTGATCACTTGAGTACTAACATGCTCAACTTTGAAGACAGACATGACATTATGGTTTTCACTCAGCTGATCACCAATTTATTACAGGATCGTCTAGCGGAAACCCTTAAAGTCCATGCTGATAAAAAATAAGTCAAAGTGAGGCCAACCAAAGCATCAATCATCAAGTTCAGGTAGATATAATATAATATACACGCAGGATGTATATCGTATAATCCACCATCCTTTGAATTACATAGAGTTCAACTTGAGAATTTCAAACTTTCAATAACTTATCTTTTGAAGAAAAAAATCACCAATCTACATTTATATTACATATCATACCGTTATAATATTTTTCTCCATGTTTTGAAAAATACTTTTGGACCGTATTATCAGTATTTCTTTTACACCATACAGATTACAGATAGTGTGTAAATATTAGCTGCATAATGTTTAGGTATAAAATCAAGTCATAATAAAGAAGATGGCAAGGAGATGAGTCTACATACTTTAAACATAGATAATTCTTTCCATGTACACACCATACATATATACGTCGTTTTTCTTTATGTCCCGCTTTATCTTGAAACCCTGTAACTAAATTACACTCATTTTATTTTATTGTCTTCATTTATATTATATATATGCACATGTAGCAATGAAGACAAATGTGAACTTTAATCTTGTACTGTACACAATCACAATTCAATCCATGTTAGAGCGCATCACATTTGTGATCACTCAGTATGAAATGTTCTAGCATTCCAATAAAAAAGAGGATAAATCCTCAGGTAATATGCACATATTATGTATATTGTAAAACTACAGTCCATAAAAGGATTTAAAAGTTTGAAGCATAAGATACAAGTTACACATATACAAATTTACTACAAATATAAGCAACATGTATGCTAATAAAAACAAGGCCATTTTATTTTAATCGGGAAATGTATGAATCTACCTACAAGTGTAAAAAGTAAAAAGTATGGTTTTATAGTACATATATTGAATTTGCCTATAAATATTCCTCAACTACCCATCAGGTGTCAACTATACATTGTACTGTATCTTATTAAGATAAATTTGTCGACCGGACTCGAAAAATTTGCTGGACCTAATTTTCAACAACTTACATTATAATAAAGTTTTTTCTTCATACATTTATTGTGTATACATACAAATGAGAAAATCTTAATAAAAGGGTACAACATACATCTTCATCTATATCCATCCAATGTTTAAGATTTTGATCGGAAATTACCAACTACCAACACATGGATGGATAAAAGCCAACAACGACGACGCCGACGACGACAAAAAGTCCATCAAGAAGGAGGAAATACATAATGACAAGTAGGAAGGATATGGTGAGATGAGCTTGTGAATCACCGAGATTAATGTCCTGATTTTTATTTATTTTATTTTTCAAGCTACAATGTACTCTTGGACTTCATGCACCACACTATGTGTATGTACAATACTTGCAGTCGCACATACATAGGACATAGGTAATAGGTACACATTCCACATAATGCACTTATCGTTAGCCACACAAACAGTATAAGTCATCTTTAGACTTTGCTTTATAAAACATTGGAGTAAACTGCAACTACAAACTTCATGCATACTTACATACATGTATGTAGATACAGAAGGATGAGCATCAAAACAAAAGATGTATGATGTAATATACAGAGTATATAGCTTTAAATTTTGTGCTTATTGTTAGGCACAAGAAGACGGAGGGCACGTCAACGAATAATTACTCAGTATTTTGAACCGCACGAGAAATCAGGATTTTGAACTTTCAGATCCCTTTTCTATCCTATCTAGTCAGCAACTATTATGGTAAAAAAATTTGCGGCATGGATGTGTATAAAGTAGTGGAGGAAACACGAGCTTGTGGTATTTTTACCTCTTTTTCCTTTATTCACATCATCAGCCGAAATGTGTACATAAATAAACGGTGTAGTAATAATAATTACTCCATTGGTATAATTTCATATATAAATTGTATACATAGTAGGGACAGTATAATAAGTCAATGAGACATCTTTTATCGTACCAGGATAAAAGATGAACGGATGTGTATGTAAGTAAATACGCAATATGTAATTTCAATCAAATTGTGAAGTCATTTATCAGCAAAGTTTTTGATCCGCATCTTTTGGTTTTTCAGTATAGATACACGTAGCCTGAGCTTTTTCCTGTTTTTCCTTTGCTGTTACTCCTTCCCTGTTCCCCTACCTTTCCTTCTTTCCTTTCTTCTTCACTCGCCGACTTGACTTTTGCTAAAAAGTCAAAAGTCACATCTCAAAAGTACATACCTATATACAGCGTACAGCGTGTGTCATTTTCATTGTCATTGTCAGTGGAGTTGTCCTTGTCATTCCACGTTGTGACTTTTGCCCAAAACATGAAGTAAACGTGTGTCGAGAGTCAAAACCTATAACCCACCATACACTATTCAGGTTGGTCCATACATCAGGTAAAGGTAAAACCGCAAGACAGAGAGATGATGATGGCTCAGGACCCGCAAGATGTAACCACAAAATGATAACCACACTGTTGACTGTTGACTCAGCTCAAACTTCTGTGGAAACTGTCGACTGTAAACATGTACCTTTGTTTGGTATAAAAGTGTGGTAGCCGCTCTTCTGAAGTCACGGTCTCCGACTTCATTTCATATACAAACATATGCACACACATAGTAAAAAAATCCAAAATCCACCATTGTTAAATCCACCAAGAACTCGGAAACTGTGACTCGAGTTCTTTGCAACGCCCCCGAAAATTGCCTATAAAAACACTGCAACATTATTATTATTGTGTCATATTTATATCTAAGACAGATTTTCAGGAAGCTAGGCATGGAATGCAATCAAAAGTGCGTACGGCGAATCAATTTTATCGAAAACATGTACATACATTGCACATCCATAGGATACCTATTTACTGAGCAAAGACCCTAAAGTTATCCTTTAAAAATATATTCCTTTTTCAAATATCTGGCAGAAACAAGGTTCAAATCGAAGAAAAAAGGATGAAAAAGTTCTTTTTCCGGAAAAATAGAGATTGTGCATGCTACTTACTCTACAAAGACTTGAATAAAACTAGAAAAACTTGACTGACCTAGTAAGTATTTAATAATTTCAGAATGAAATGTACACAGCGTAGAAACATTATAATTGACCAGAAACGTTTTAAAGAGGAAATTGGAATACGAACATCACGAAGAACATAAAGATGAAGAACATTGTACATTGTACAGTGCATTATCCGTTTCATTAGGCGCTTTCTCGAAATTCTAAATGGAGACAACATCATATTTATAAAATACCATCACAGTATAAAAAAGAATAAAATAATTGTTGCAGTATGTATATGTATACACTATACACCTAATGATAAAAATTAACTTGTCGCTGTATAAAATTATGGCCATTCTAGAATTTGGAGCAAAATCTTTTTCCTTTATCTACAGTGAGTTGAGCATTTTCTTGCACTGTGAATATGCATAATGCATACTCTATATTTGTAAAATGTACAGTGAACAGTGCACAGTTTATACAAGCTATTTTGGTTATAACCAAAACAGACGATTATTTGTCTCATGTACAATATGTATTATGATGCACAAACTACAGACACAAATGTTTGTTTTGACTTTTGAGTTTCGGCTTTTTAATCAAAAATGCATATAGCACACATCTTTAAATTCATTTAGTGTATTGTATTGTACAGTCATACATACAGGCTTTATTTTGCATAAAGTTCAACCGTGTAATTACAATTTAGTTTAGTTGACCGGCGCTGTTCTGCTATTTGTTAGAGTACATACGGCTGTTTTTCCGAGTGGATCATCATTATCCTGTATGTAAACTAGGTCTATAAAACAAGAACTACGTGTACATTGTACATATTACATGTATGTATGTGTGTGAGTGCAGAGAAAAAATCGTTGCATAGATAATAATGCAGTCGCCACACCACAAAAATTGTCCACAATAAAAATAAATGTCAAATGTGGAAAATGCTTGAAAAACCCACATTGTTGGTTTTTATTATGTGTGCAGCCTTATTTGTTTTTCTATCATGGGATAATTAATAGGTTCTTTCTGTTTGCTTTCTATGCATACTCTGAACATTAAAGATAGAATTTCTATATGTACAATGTACACATACAGTAGTTAGAAAATTACACTCTAGCTGAATTTATGCATGGTATGCATAATATATATTGTAAATAGCTAAAAGTACATTTTGCACATCGTGTACTGTACAGCATCCAACAACACGACAACAAAGAGAGCGACTTGCTCTTGCTCTTTCTCCTGGCGATATTTGCCGTTTTGACTTATGCAGCGTGCACTGTACACTGTACACAGTACACGCTTCGCATATTCCACATGATTGACATGGGTTGGAGGTTTTGGGACCCAGGCAAAAAAGTAAATAGAGGAAAAGACCACCACCAAAATAAAAAAGCAGAGTACGAGTATACATACACACTTATATTAGTATGCATATGTAGATGTTTATGAATAGGAAGAAGACATGTCTCGCATACCAAATATGCATACAAAATGCTATAGCTCGTGTAATTATTATTGCTCCTAATTTTCGATGATGAGGTAGAGAGACAGACACACAGAGGGAAAAAGAGCCCAGCCTTTTTATTCCGGTGCTTGGTAGGACTTGATGTCATTGTCGCAAAATCATCCCTCTTGTCTTGTCACAAAGGATAGGACACGAGACACCGTTCGTTGGCTTGGCTTTGACTTTGGCTTCGGCGTTGACTTGCCTGCCTGCCTCAAATTTGCCCCATCCTCTCAATTTACATGGATAATACGATGTGAGAAGATCACTTTGTAAGGGCTCCTTTGAAAAATAGTTAAATTTACTAAGTCTTAAAAGTTTGGTTCCATCATACAGAGGACACAAAAATCGTGAATTGTGGATAGTAAGGAAAAGTCAACACTCAAAATCAATGAAAAAATTCGTTCAACCGTTGTTGTTGTACATACTGAACTACATTGTACTGTGTTAAATGAAACGAAATATGAAAATTATCTACGCTCAACTACACATCGAGTTGTAATATTGGAAAATTCCTTATTTGGGTGAAAAGTGACTAATACAAAGGACAAATGTATCGATTGATTTCGTCTTCACTTCAGTCAACCAATGTTGGTTTTGTCCTTCGATTATCGGACAAAAAATTAAAATCTTCTGCAAGTGTGAGTGCAAATCCATGTTCAACAAGTCAGAACATACATAGTTTGAGGAATTTCCATTCCAACATCTAATCAACTTTATAATTGACAAGGAGGTGGAATGTCGTTGTGCTTCATTGTTACAGACAAGGAACTTTGAATTGTTGAATAGGACTGTGTACATATTTTGTTATTAGTGGTCGATTTCTTGTATTTGTATTTTTGCGTGTGTGTTGGTGTTTTTTTTTACTTTTAACAATTTACGCATAAATTGCCGATCGGCAGCAAATCAACGTATCAAAAATGACGGTAGAGCAAGGAGAAGAAAGCCTGAAGGATAGAAGTGTGGATATTGAGACGTCCTCGGGTATTCTCAAGAGTAGTTTACTCCATCCAAATCAGCGAAACTGTTTCCGAGTAAGTACACATCATACATATATTGTATATAGCTGTCGTACATGAAAACTTTTGGTAGTCTGACATTTTACATACAGCACCCAGCACCATACATTATGTATGTACTTACGAGAAATGAATATTTACACCTTGCACCGTTAAAAAATGCAGTAAATTAAAAGCTTGAGACTTGCTGTAAAGTAGAATTTATAATTTATAATGTCTAAATGCCAATTCAGCTGAAATTTACCGCTGCTACCGATAATGTGTATTATTAGTTATTAGTGCTTATTTATTAGAATTTATTGTTTATCATTAGCATGCGTATTTTGTCGGAACAGCCACTGATGTATCATGCATTTCACGCATCATTTAAATTTTCAATTTTAAAAGGCAGTGCTTATTACACAGGTTACAGCGCAATTCATATATGGAAAGCATTATAGAAAAACATTAAGTTACTATGGAAACGCCATATGTTTATACATTACCAAAAATCGTTTTTCTATAATGCTTTCCATATTTAGTGTACAGTCGTCCACCATTTCAAAGGTTTTTCCATCCACACTTTCATACTTCATGCATCATAAAATAACAACTATGTATGTATCTAATTACAATAATGACATTATTAGTAACACGTATTATCTGTGGACTTTACTTTGACTTTTAAATACCAGAGAAAAAAAAGCATAATGTCTAATGTCTATATTACTAAGCGTCGGAAGGAAAATTATTGATTACAATATTCAAATATTTAGATAATTCACACTGAATTTTGATTAAACCTTCGGACGAATTAGAGTTTCGTAATTTTCATAAACTCATTCGTATTCGTAGGATACAACGTACATTATATTATTGGAAACCTAATCACGCACCTAATACATACATACTAATATTATGTATGTATATAATGATATTAAAATCATTTTAGAATGATAAAAAAGCAAAGGCGAAAGCAAACAATTAAAAGGAATTTTTCTGTTTGTGTTAACTCAACTTCATCGAAAAGGAAACCTTTTTGTAAACGTTATTAACTAGAAAAAAAGTATCCAAAGTAAATGACATATTCACATAAAAATATATCTCCATTGTATATTTTTTACCAGGCATATAACAAGTTTTGATTAAATAACTTTTTTAAATATTATGATTATGATTATGTCAAGTCGATCAGAATTCCTGCCATTTCCTCCATGCATACGTAATATGCAATACATAAATTGAAGCCATGAATGTTGTTAAAAATAGAATACACATACAGCATACAGCAGAATAGTACGAATGGAAGATAAAGAAAAGAAACATGGTAATGCATATTACAAGATAAAAGTACACAGTATAAAAAGTATTGTACATTATAATTTCACCCTTCCGTTTCCTCATCCTCACATACATACATAGATGTATAAATCTCCATAATATGTACATAATGTATGTATACAATTAATTTAAGTAAGGGGAAAACAGGCACCAATTTTCAATGACATCTTTGACTGAAAAAAATTAATCAGTCTCGTATCAAGTACAGAGTAAATACACTATGCTATGATCTGTGATATAATGTACAACTCTGGATATGCATGCATAATGCATAATTTTAATTCGAATTTAAATCTAAATTCACCTTCTTCCTTGACTTGTATGTTTCTGTTTGAATTACGTGTACTTTTGTAATGTTGCTCGTATACGTACAACTCGATTTGTACTTAATTTCGTAATCTAATCAAATACGGTGTACTGTGAAATGTGAGTACTTGTCAATTTTCTCTATAAATGATTATTGTGTGCACTTCACTGTGTCTTCAAGGACAAGAGTCAAGAGCAAAGGCAGAATCATTCGTAAAGTACAAATTCAAAATCCATGTACTACTTGACTCTACATTATTTGACATTAAAGTCACTCGTCCATGCAACTACATTATGATATGGATATATGTAATACATCCATTTCTTTAACGCTGTGTACGTGCACGCATTATGTATTATGTGTAGGGCATCAACTTAATCGAAATCAAAATCTTCATTTAAATGTTTGAAGGCACAACGCAGTAACAATTTCCAGCATAATATGTCAGCAGTAAGTACAATGCCACTGTTTAACTCAAATCAGCACAGCTCTCATTTTAAAGAGTTTTCCTTTTACTTTCTGTGCATCAGACTGATGAAAGACAGCAAAAGAAAAGCATTAAGGTTCCATTATCTGCATAATGTATTATAATATTATCACAATCATCATCACCTGGTGTATGTACAATAATATATACCTACGCTACAAAAGAAGCCGATAGCTATGGAAACGCGTCTCCTAAACAACCTTTCAAATACATCTGAAATCATCTTATATTCTGCCATTTATTGATAAACTGATCAAAAGTAGAGCAAATAACTGCTCAAACTTCCGTAACAAGGCAGAACCTTTAATGCTGTTAAAGCTGACAGCTTGACAAGTACATTAAATATTTTTAGTTTAAATATTAATAAGCAAGCTGTACGCTACCTTCCTATTTTATCGACTTGGTTCACGGGGACAACAGCAAAGTGTGATTCCTGATATGTATAAAAACGGCCCATTCTTTTCCATTTAAAAAAGAGCAGTTTCCGTACGCCTACAGTACGGTCCATATTTACTAGATATTAAGAACTATTGCATTACCCTAGGCTCCATTTTTAAAACTGTCGTTACATTTTTGAAACAGGCGTTTGACCGATTTGAACTTGGCATTGCCACGGACGTCATGCGATAAATATGTATGATTGTTTCACCCTGAAGTATCGAACATAAGGTTTTATGAATAGTCACCATTATTAATCTTTAAAAATGCTGATACATGCATGCATATAAATACATAAGGGTACAAACAAAAATACGTAACACATATCATATTTAAAAAAGTAATTGCGTGCAGCAGTTGCACATGATGCATCCCCTTTCCTAGAAAATGGTTGTCATTTCCCCTCGCTCAAAAAAACTTCCAGCATCCGTCGCCAGCTATTTCAGGGTCATACCGCATTAATAAATTACATACCGAGATCCTGAACTTCGGACATAATACAGAGAACACACACAATCGACAACACTTTCGGTACAACCTTAATGCTGATGGCTTAACGTCAAGCATTTCAAAAGATAGGAAATTGTAGGAAATTAAGTAGACTTGAAACTCAAACGAAATCCGTAGTCTATGTATGTATAATAAACGAATAAATTCAAAGTATGGATGGATAATGTACGTCTATGATGCTTCCATAGAAAATTGAAGAATTCATTTGCACCTCAGTTTTTTCCACACTAATGAGTATGCACGTGACCGGTGTGCAAGAATAATTGTGCGTGTACAGGTAGGCGTGCATAGAAATAAATATTGCGGGATGAAAATGAAAACGGTTCCGTTCGTAGACTTTTCCCTCGTGTGTTTGTGTGTGTGATCATGATCATCATCATCAGTCAGTCAGAGCTGCAGTAAATTTACTCCTCTCCCAATCTCTCAACTCTCAACGACTTTTCCACCTCTACAATACACAAAAATACGGATATACGTATACATTGGATATAAGAAAGCGCATACATATCTTAGGCATAAATAACTTCCAATTCTCTGCCGTATGTACGTAGTTATAAAAATACACAAACCTAGCTAGTGAAATGAAAAGGAAACCTCTAAAAGGCGACGACTCTTTTGCTGTTAATTGGCACGATTAACCCTAAAAACTGAAACTGTGACTTGAATTTTGAGCTTTTGAGTCGATAGTGCAAAATATACTGATACAATACATATACATACATATAATATGTATAAAATAGAATACAATGTAATAATATTATTTACTTCAACTTTGAATTGAACATTCAACACAAACATCTCTCAAGGACTTTTTCTGTATCAACGATCAGCAATCGATGTACATACATTTGTACAAAGAATACACAAAAATGCAAAAAAACGAGATGCTATAGTATACATATAGCATTTACTGATGACGAATAAAAGACACAACGTATGTATGTATCTATGTACAATTTACACTGTTTTGTATACACAGGTGAAATGAATTTTGTACCAAAATTGATGCATATATATATAAAGTAAAAAACCTATAGCACCGATTACTTTTATACATCTGTAATCTATATACACAATGCATTCACAATTCACAATCAAGCATCAAATACAATGGCTGTTCTGTTGGATCAGGGGTAAAAGGAAAGTCATATGCACGACTTTTTAAACGCAAACTTAAATTTAGACGAGGAAACAAAAGTTTACAGTGTGTACAACAATGGACTCTATTCCATACAATGTAAGTACATACATAATCTACCTATTCCGTAGAAATCCACCACAGCACGTGCGTGTTGCGAGTTGGATTTTGGAGAAAAGGGAACTTGACATGCTGCAGGTTGTAATTGTAATCATAATCATTATTTATAATACGTATAAAGTAGAAAAAACTATGTATATACCTGGAATATTCGAGAGCACACATGAACTATGAACATGTTCAATGCAATGTGGACATAACATACAGAATGCAGAGTACAGACAATGTTCATTAAAATTTGGACTTGTCCCTTCGCGAGTAAGTCTCGCTTTACACACGAAAAAGTTACTAGGTGTAATATAAAATAGTGAAGTTGATACAGTTGATACAATACAGTGCAATACAATACAATTGACTAGCACAAGTAAAACATATCAAAATTTACCTATTTAATGCATATTCTGCATTTAGTTGCAGTACACTTGCCTATCATATCATTATATTATTATTATGATACTACTTCTAAAATCCAACTTTAAACCTTTGAAACACGCTGAGGATGAGGGGGAAACTACTAGTGTTGATATATAATATATAATACAGACTACAGACATAGAGTACTTATATACACAAAACATATTCACAATTTTTTCAAGGCGTTGTTTCTCGTACAGGGCACTTGAAGCGTGACAGTGAATATTCCACTGAACAGATGAACGGGCAGAGCTCATATGCATGACATTTACACACACACATACATACTGTATATTATTATGTTATTATATTATTGTATCATGATTGCTGCTCTTTTAGTCTGACTTTTGAGCATCGTGTTCAAAGTATATTATTATGAGCAAGTGTTGTACATTTTACATACGCTAAATACTGACTGACGCTCTGCTCTGCTCCGCTCTTTTGTGCACCTCTGTTGGAGACTTGTTTTTTGGTAGAGAACACCGAGTTATTTTCTTGTCAAAAAACAAAGCAAAACTGAAAAACACAACTTGTGTAAATTGTACGTATTATGTGTGTATAGACAATACAGTAGTAAATAATATAAAAATACTCTGTCTATACCTACATTTATTATGCATGGATAATATAAAACAATACTGGTAACAATCGGTCGATGATCGAACTACTACGGCTACTACCCTACTCTATGCATTTATAATATATAGATTAGGTATTATATTAATCGTATTAAAAGTTCATCGAGGATCAAAGTTGGGTTTTTACTACATTTTATCCAATATAATATGATGACTATGACTATACGATACGATACGATGATTGTTCATAAGAGAGTTGGAAATGGAATGGACGAGATGAAATGAGAGTGAGTTGATTGTGAGTGAGTGAGAGACAGGTGAGTAAAAGTCTCGTCTCCCTTTTTTAAGACTCAACTCTGCTATTCATCAAACACCCCCACAACATGAAGGCATATTATAGGAACTATTATTTACTGTTTGCCTTCCCTTTTCATAGATATTAAACTTGGAGTTTATTAAGGAGGGTCGAAAAAGAAGAACAAGTATATATCAGTAGATGTATAAAAATAATACTTTTTAAATCCTCTCTTTTCTATCTTCTATTTCTGACGTGGTTGTGTGCGGTGTGTGTTAGTGTGTGACTTGACTAGGACTTCAACTATAGATATGATACATACAACCAGTGGCTACTGTACACTGCACTGAGTACTGAGTGAGTTTTGACGTTTGAACAGAGCAAAAGTCAGAGCAAGTTGGCTCGTTCTGTGTTTTGCTTCGCTTCCTTCCGTCTCCTTTTTTCTCACTTAAAAAAATCTCCAAATCTCTTTCTTGTTCTTCCCCTCTATATTTTTATACTAGTAGACAGAGTGATTGTTCTTCGCCGTGTATTATTATTATTATTGTTGCAACATAAATGTGTGTATAGTGTACATGTGTATAGACAATAAACTTCTCGCCAGTAAATCCTTTGACTTGTCTTTGTCCATGACGCTATCTCAGCAGTGGCTAAATTTTTCGACGGACGATGAGCGCTCTACTCTACTGTACTTACACAGAACATAGAGAACAGTATACATAAAGCTATAGCTATATACTGCTGTCTCGAAATGTCTTCTCCTAACGATATGTAACGCTTGGCAAGTCCTCTTCTGCTACTTGTGAATTGACGGTGTGGAGGATGGATTTTCTGATTTGTTGAGTCCACATCCACTTTTTCAAAAATTATACATACGTATACACTATACACAGGCAAACAAAGAGTTGTGTTGTGAGGCCAAGCAGCCAGCAACAAACTGTTCTTTATGCTGATATTAATTTTATTTCTTATTTTTGCGGTGCAAGTGAAAATCATTATTAAAAATACATAAAATTATGAACTCTGAACCTTTGAAACCCGGTCAAAGTTCTGCCCCTTAAATTGATAGTTCGATCACTTGGTTTTTGCTCTTGTTGGTTTTTAAGTGCATACCTTTATTTACTAAGGAAAAGAGTGAAAACTACAAGAGAAAGTAAACTCATAAACACAGAAAAGACAAAAAAGTTCCCATTCTTTGTTTTTCCATTAAAAGTGTATCATCTGTTTTTGAAAAACTTTTGATGATCTTTGTGAGACGAATGTATACATTTGTATGTATGCATACACACGTGCATATTGGAAAACATTTAAGACGCAATTCACAATTATTTTACCATGTGTACATACACTCAAGATGAGACAAATTACAGTGTTCATACCATACAGTGAGTAGTGACTGCAAGCTGTGACGACACGACACGACATGACATAGAAAAAAAGAATTTGTCATTTGCATGTGTTTGTGTCACTGTGTTTGGCTTTGACTGCCTCTACATTTATATCTGTTTGTTTTCACTGCAGCTTTTCTACTGTAAATTTGTAGTTATTTATTTGAGTCAACCCCACGTTGTGTGTGACCGACTTTGTTCATCAATCTATCACACTAACAGCAAGTGCCTTCATCTCTATAGAAAACAAAACTATTTTTGTGACTTTATGAACAGTTTTCTTCAAGAAATATTTGTAATATTCGTACAAAGGAAAACGTTCTGCAACATTTTTTGAAATTTAAGGATCAGTGTCAGTTTAATATCAAAAAGTCTAAATATGCATAAATCGTGATTTTTTTTGTTAAATACCCAAAAAAGTTCAAAATGTTTTGCATTTTTGCATGTGGCATCACACACGAATCTCCACAATTGATTTGACCCTGAGCAGCTCTCGCTGTCTGTAATCGGGTGACACACTCAAACGTTCTGTGAAAATGGAAAAAATCATTTTGTGCAATAGTTTAAAATCTCTGTTGACCTGTTCTATTATACTTTTCACATGGAAAGCAGCAATTGACACAGTTGAAATTTGAAATCAAGTGAACTATTTATCATCTATACCTGTTACTAAATTGGATTTTGGATGTGCGTCGCATCCAAGTTTTTAGTTAATTTCTACGTTCTTCTGTTTTTTGTGGAAGCATTTATGCATGCATAGATTTATGTATTTAGTGTCGTTGGAGGTCCCTATACTTATTCCACATAAGTAATACATTTACGGTCGCTTGTGACTGTGACTAATTGCAAATAAGTAATACGCACTATTTGTATTGTGTGTTACAGCGTTGAAGTTGTCAATTGTCAAGACTCAAGATTAAAGTCTAGATCTAACTGTTCCACCATACAGATTACACATGTAATACTGTTCCACGTGTCATTAGGATCTCAAATGGTGTAAAACGGAAAATAATACAACCCACCTAAAGTAGTAAAATTACATCTACTTTTTTATAAAAGTAAGATGGGTGACACAGAATCTTATCAAATGCACAGCTTTAATAGTTTCATAAACGAATTTAACCACTCAGGTGGGTGTAATATTATTACACATTCAAATACCATCCATGTTGGTGATGATCATGGTGGGAAAAAGTACAAATTACGGCTCAAATTTGATGGAGCCGTCAGCATGTCAGTGGTTCGACTCAACGGTGGCCATTTCGAGGTGACGATAAATCATGAATATTATTCAATTTCAATTGTACAAATTTCACATTCACCTAAATTTTGCCAATCTTTTTAAGATCAAAACTTTCAACATAAATCTAAATACTTAATATTTCATTGTTTATGCACAATTTTCTGTATAATATTTAAATTACATAACGTACACGATACATGACCAACTACATAAAACTAGAACTGAATACAAGCATTAAACATACAATTTATAATAAATTGTAACAATGACATAATAAAATGCATGTAAATATTTATAATATGTAGTTATGTAAACAATAGGTTGAAAAGAAGTCAAAGTCAACCCTTTATTGTACAACGTATACTTTGAGATGTACATATTACAAGTATTTTATTAAGACGACGAATTAAAGAATAAAGGGGGGACTTTTAGTGACTAAATATCTACTTTGCTTACTTGCACATCTACACGATACGATTGCACATTTTCCATTCTAAACACTCTGATTATGCTTAAATGCTGCATATGAACAGGTAACAAGTAGCAACACAGCGTGCAACGCCTTATATTTCATGTATACATTTGATTGTTGACTCATTTCCCGGATGCACCACTTCGTTTATCTCCCTCTCGTTTTTTTTCAACCCTTTTCTTCTTGTACACCTGTAACATTATTCCTCTCGCCTTAACCTTTAGCTAAAGTGCCTTATGTAATATATGCAAAAACATTGTATTGTTACCAAATATTTTAATTCGATGCTTGTAAACTACGTATCTAGATACATAATATATGCCTGTATACATACAAGACAGCTTGCACATAAAAAAGCAGTCGCACTAATGAGGGCTGTTTAAATGAGAACCACTTTGAAAGTTCAAGAAAACGTATGGATGCACAACCATGCAATGTATGACTATGGCTGGAAATTTGCCTTTTCTTGGACGACTTTAAATGTACACAAAGAAAAAAGAAGGGCTGAATAAAAAATTAGCTTTAGCTGGAACTTGGAAGCTTCAAATTGGTCTCAGCGAGAAAAAACGCTTTTCTTTCAACGTTTATCTCTTGCTTCATTAAAAAAGTAACTGTAACCTGCTTTAAATGTTGTGATTTCTAAGCCTTAAGACTTAGCAAAGCGTGTGGACGAAATTATTCCAATGGAAATATATAGTACACATAATATTGACAGTGTCCCTCCTTTTGTGTAAAATTTAATGTTTGCTTTTGTTTTTCCCTAAAAGAATTTGACGCACCTTGATATCTCCGGTAACTCAGCTGAAAAATTGGACCTGAGGAGTCTGTCGCGTCTCGAATGGCTGTGTTGTTCCAAGAACAATTTGAGCATCCTGTCCCTATCCGGAAAGTCGTTGACATATTTAGACTGTAGCCACAACAGTAAGTAATTTTGCGATAGCATTTTAGTATTATTCAACTTTTTGAAAAATATCAACATTTTCCATTCAATTTTTAATCCTTTCCGAAATCAAACTGTACTTTTGCCGTCATCATTATCATATTCACAAAGGGTTATTTTTAACGTCTATAATAATGTCAAAACTAACAAAAATTCATTCCCTATCGTATTTTATGCGAGTTTCGAGGCCCTGGCAGCAATTTTCCGATAATTGAGGGGTAGGAATTAAAAAAATTCTGTCCTGCTATTTAGTGGCATTTACCTCAAACAATGGCGTGTAGTGTTTAGCGATTGTATTTTTATCAATATCAATATTGTTATCCGTTGTACTGTTGTCTGTGGTCGAAAATTACTTTTAAATACAAAAATACATTAATGTATTAATGTACCATCAATGTACAATGTACAATGACTCTTTACACTGCCAACATTTTTGTAAAAACTACAACAACAACGTGAATATAAAATTTGACCTTTGTAAAGTTCATTGCGCGTCCACACACATATTATACATCAAATTTAAAACTGATTCAATCTCTTCACCATTTTTACTTTCAGAATCAAAAGCAACGCCACAAATTTACACTTACAGTTTCACTATCACCATACATTGTATGTGTATTGTATTGTATTTCTTATCACAAGTCAGACAAATTAATCACGTTTGTTTCGAGTCCAGTCAAGTCTAATGATTTTCACTAGGTCATGAATAAAACAGTAATTATAACTTGTAAGTGAGTGTGTAATGTGTAAATACATTTGATACATGCATACATGCGTTGAAAATTCTTCAAAAACCAAAAACAAAGAGTATCGTAATAATAATAGACATAAGCAGTACATAATGCCTATATTTACTGAAGAGATTTGTCTTGTGCTGAACGTGTGCGGTGTACATCTAACATATATAATATATACATATCTATGTATATCTATATTTACAAAGTATGTATTATGTATAGTAAGTTGTATGTTATGTATTTACACACATTTTTTCTTCATGCCTTTCTGTCGTTCCTATCATTGGTAACATCCTGTATATAATAGACTTTCTACGCATAGAGCGTATCACTCTCAGACTCTCTGCAAGGCACATCAGCAAGGCTATCGTTAAAAAATCTATGAAAGATTAAAAAAAACAGAAAAATCTTTTGCAATAGATACACCGTGTATTATGTATATGAATACATTCACAAATATACACGGTTTTCTTGATAATTTGAGAAAATCAAGAATGTTTTTTCCTTTACACACACACACACACACATTGAAATCCACGTGAAGGTTCTCAAAAAATATTGTTATTATCACCATATTATAGCTTTTTGACTATATTTGACAGAATATTATGGAAAGAGAATCAACCAACATACATCGAATACTGTAAATGTTGTTATAAATGCATATTATTATAATAGGATAAATTTGTACCACGGATTCAAGTGTACATATTAAAACAAGAGAACAGTTATTATTTCTATCAAGTACCAAGACGCTTCGTAATTAGCATAAAGTATTAAATATGATTATAAAAATTTGGTTCATTTCTGGCCTGTACACTTACGTAGATAGATAGCATAAGCCGGAAAGTGAAGTGCAACTTTGCACATGTCAGAATTCAGTATTATTTGTACACCTTTATCTGATTTCCCTCCTGTCGAGGAGCAAAAGAAGCGAAACAATGGAAAATTCTTAATATTGTCCAATCTAACTAAAATTAAACGCCAATCTTTTACATGATACGTGTATCTATAGTTATCAACGCTGTATATTAGTGAACATATTTTTAATATGTCAAGGATTTAAGTCTCGTTTTCAATTTCAATTTCTGGTCGTTAAAATATCGTACAGCTTTTCCCATACACACAAACACTTGACCAAACGGACATGTCTAGTCAGCCTTCTTCTTCGTCTTCGTAACAATGATATTGCTTCTTGGGTTATAGTTTGTTGAGGACAGATATAATAATGATACTTTAACAGCATCCTCAATTTTAAGTTATCGTCGTCATCAACAACTAATGTTAGACATGGCATGACATTTTGTTTCGTCTGAGTAAATACTGAATACAGAAACAGATGCATATACATAGATTTAATACATCCATAATATAGCAATACCGTAGAATATGTGCCATGTTATTATGCATAGGCAAAGATGGTTCGTCTGTGTCTGGCGAGTGAAAATTTACGATCGAAGGTAGTATTATTACCCAATAAGGAAGATGTTATTACTCTCGGGCCGTATAATGTCAAGTGTCAAATATTAGGAAAATTGTCTATGAAAGTCTTCGCTCTGCCCATTTCTAAACTTTTACAGACAATATTTTACAATGTTTCACGAACACGGTACATATTCAGGATAATTTACAACGACACATAATATTCTAATTAATTTCAAACTTCAAAACTTCATTCATTTTTTCATTCACATACTTTAATACTTATACAATGTGTTCATTCACTTCATTTAACGTAGGTAGGTATACATGCAGAAACAGTCTATAAAACTATAATTATGTATGAATATACATAGAGATGTACAACCTTTTTGTTTTCTTTCAGATTTGCAGTCAATTTCCATTGACCCAGTACCAAATAATTTATCAAATTTGCAAATATCTTTGTAAGTTGAATTTAAATACGTTGAATACGTTTTAAAAATTATTTTCAACTTCACATTTTAAAATTTAAAAAAAAGTTTAAGACTTATTAAGTAAAAATATTTTGATTGTTTTCCAGTAACAAATTAGAAGATCTGCCTCCTTGGCTATGGATGATTCCGGATCTATCCATAGTTTACGCCTCACATAACCGACTTTGTCAACTAGACTGTAAATTTCAAAGTTGTCTATCTCACTTGCCCATCCGGGAGTTGCATTTACATTGTAACAAAATTGAATTCGTCTCCAAAGACTTTATACAAAGAGCAACAAGGTAAAACAAGCTTACTTTTTTATTACATGTATAATATTATGTTGGATAAATTTAATATTACATGTCGTATATGAAATATGTATTATTATTTTTTTATGCAATTCTAAGAGCGTTACGGTGCAAGTATGTAACTATTATATTGGGTGGCAAAAAAAATAATTGCGGTTTTGTTCAAGTTTTTCTAGCAAAAAGTCCAGGGTTCTAAAGTGTTCCATTGTATATCGTATAGACATGGCATACAAAGATCTACAAGATTCCATTATGATCTTGTCCTTTAATTCCTGTTAGGTGTAAATAATGAACAATCTTCAAACACATTTCACCGAAAGTATTTTTTAAGAGTTTCAAAGTCGGAACTCAGCCAGTTAGGATTTACGTGATACCTGTCAAGGGAGAGTTCAAGGGTCAAAGAACCTTCCAGCAGTATTACTACAGCTCAACTGCTTTCGCAAAAAAAATAGTGGTGCCGAATATCCAAACTGGACTTTCAGTGATTTCGGTTCGTTTGCAAGAGTTACTGCAAAGTGATCTAGGATTAGGTTCCTGATCCATAACAAGCAGGTTTTGGTGCTTTCATAGCATCACCGAAATCCCTCAACAGAAAGTGGGAAAATGTCCCAAGTACGGTTTTGGTACAATGTTTGATTGAACTAGTACGCCGATTAGCTGACTTCGGAAAAATAAAATACATTTTTCTAGGATTTTTAATTAGCTCGTTCATTTATATACTGGGGACTATACTTAAGCCTGGTGTTTGTACTGAACCAAGAAGCACCGTGGCTAGCGCAAGGTCAAGTACCAGAATCTGATCCGAAAGTGAATACTTCAAAAAAAGAGGGGTGGTGATGGTTAAAGTAGATGTGAAAAAAGTCGTCGACTGGAAACTTTCTTTTACTATTA
>JAQIVE010001240.1:0-26500 GCA_034698285.1 Sminthurinus bimaculatus
ACGTACATACTCAGGACTCTGAATACTCAACATCAATCATGATAAAAATCATAAAAATATTTAGTACTATTGTTTAGTTTTCATCTTTAGCGATGCAAAGAATACTGTAATACTGGCTTACCGCTCGCCCTTAGCATCTTTCTTAAAAGCATATGAAACTGAAATAGGTCTATTGCAGAGGTATTGGCCATTCATCGCATCAATAGCAGCATCTAAAAACAATCATACAATCATAATCGTGTTTCAAATTTCCAAAATGGATTTTCAGACTCTCATAAAATATAATATATATTATTAGTACATTTGAGTATATTATCATAATAGCCTTAAATGCATTTGACTATTTACCGGATGCTTCAAACGACGCATAATTTACAAAAGCAAATCCTTTAGAGTTTCCGCTTTCGGGATCTCTCATAATCTATTTGAACAAAACAAAAACAGCATGAATAACAAATGAAGCTGAAAAATAGTGTAAAAAAACGCTGGCATGTGTGTATTACGTGTGCATTATAACAATACTTCCACGTTTTAACGTTGACAAATTCAGTTAGTTTTGAATAACATTATTTGATTACAATTGAATTTGCCTGACAAATAACAACGTGCCTCAGTTAGCACAAGATATTTGAGACATATTGTGCCTTGTGGAAGCAATACATATTATTATTATACCTCTGTACTGTACATATATTATCGTTTACCTTTACATACCAGGAGTTGCAATTCCATTATATGAAATAATCAAATTTAGTAAGATAATGTCCCTTACCTTGGGTGTCTGTAATATGACTCCAAAAGCAGAAAAAGTATCATATAATAATTTTTCGTCAACTTCCGGATCTAAATTTCCAATAAAGACATTAGCTCCTACATCCAAATTCTTTTGATGAGCCGATGCCTTATTGACTCTTACAGGTTTTCCATATAATTTTATCATATTTAAAATCCTTATGGCATAATCAGCATCATCTAAAAATAATTATTACAATACACAAAAAGTAAGATTAGCAATACATACTTGTAAATCAAATTTATTCTAATATCGGGTGACCTGTAAAGCACTAATGCTTATCAATGTTTCTAACATGGGAAAGCATCAGTTCTATACAGGTCATCCGGCACACTGACGTTAATAAATAATGATACTAATGTGAACAAGTCCAGACATTGGGCATATTATTTTAGGTTTATGAGTTTTATCTAAATGATATTGTATGACACACATGACATACCTTCACTTATAAATTCTACGAAGCCGTATCCTTGGTGAGTTAATGATACCCGGTCTTTAGGCATGTGTACATTCACTGCAATAAAACGGGATGAAAATAATACATTCATTAAGTAGGTATACCATTTACGGCAAGTTATGAATTATATCCACAAGTTACTGACCCTTTAACAAGCAAAGTTTACAAATGCATGTCATTTTAATGACATGGATTACATTTTAGTGTAATGTTATAAAAGTAGGTAGACTTACCAACTGGACCGGCTTGAACAAATAATTCCCAGAGAAGTGTTTCTGACACTTTTTCATCCAACCCACCTACGTAAACCGTAGCATCTGCAATGAACATAAAACAATAATATATTAATTGATTGCACGAAATATTGTACTTCCAAAAATGATAATGATGGGCATGATTATTGATTTTAGTTTTGCTTATAAAGCATCCTGTTTCAAAAATATGAAATGTTTTTAAACTGTACTCTGTTCTATTACGTATTATACACATGCGTTTACATCTATTCTAAATTAAAGAACACAATCATTGTTGTTTTAGATGCTGGTGTTAATTTTAAATAACGTTTAAAGGTATTTACATATTTAAACTTAAATGCTTATAATCAGCTTATAATATTAACCTTTACATTTTGCAGTAAAAAAGGATGCCGGAATATAAATGTGCATAAAAGTAAATACAAAGTACAGAAACAATTACGTTAAAAAGTTTACCTTGATTCCTCTCCGTAACTGGACCGGCAGCCATTATAGCTCTTTTAACAACAATCAAGTAGTTACTAAATTGCAATTATTTATTTTCGTCTTGTTTTCAAAAACTTGTCAAAAAAGTCAAAAAAATCACCCAAAAACTCGACGAAAAAAACTCGTCGAATTTCGAGATTTGAGATTGCCTCGCGCAGCACAAAATCTATGCCTGTCATTAAAAGTCAATAAGTTTATTTTGTAAGTAAGTATGTATGTATATTTGTTTGCTATTTCTGCTCGCGTTCCGCAAATTTAATAATAAAAAAATCAAACAATTGTCATTAAGTATTTAAATAAGGGTCTAATTTTAGTGGATGAGTACCCACGGTTAGTAGTACTATAGCTATAGTTTTAGAAGTTTGTTCGTGTTTAAAGGTATAAAAAAGTGTGTGTGTTTGTCCTTAGTCATTCATCATTCAACGTCGATAAAGACAAAGTTGAAATTTGGAAAGGAAGAAAAAAAGGAAGGAGGGACGTTTTTAATTGTGTTGCTTAAATAATTTCTTTAATTTGTAATCCGAATTACGGGATAACGAAGGGTAAGTTGACAGTTCATTACTCCATTTATTCATGGTACTAAAAGTTCTTTTATTGAAGCTTAAAATAATGCATAATTGTTATTTAAATTAATATTATAAATATGGTTTTTGCCTTTGAAAACAATCCTCAACATAGTAAGAAAAACCATATACATACATATTTCATATATTGTAAGTATCTATGTGTTTCGCATAACACGTAAGTATACATGTAAAAACTGCATCAGAACAACAGCATAATAATAATATTATAGCACCAAGTATAATCAAGTATGTATGTTACACGTCTAGAATTCGTCTTTATTTTTGATATATTTACTCAAAGAAGAGCACATTATAAAATTCATTCATTTATAATTTATAATGCCACTTTAAGTACTTTAAAATGTTTTTATTTCCCATTTAATATTCTTTTAGCAACTCAAAATACTTCCGACTGTGTAGTATTATGAATGATTGCCATCTAAATTCTAAATTCACTACTTATAGTGTTTAATGTTTGTAGTTTGTAGAATAATAAATAATATTAATACTGAATACAGGACATTGAATTTGAATCTACTTGGTTGTATTGGCCATAGCCTTTCGTTTTATAGTCAGTAGCTACAAAATTAAGTTATACCTCTGAGTTGAGAGTATCATAAATTAGATGAAAGTTATTAAAGTAAAGTAAAAAGAATAGCTGGTTCTAGTGTTAGGCAATACGTACATACGATGGAATGAAAAATGCAAGTTAGTGCTTAGGTAGACCCGATTGAGAATTTAGAATTCATGAATTATAACTACAATATCACAAATTAAATACTACAAGTATACAGAAATAATAGTTTTGTTTTAAATTATAGTCAAGAGAAGGATTCTTCGAGCACCCTATCAAGTGTACTATAAATTTTACAGGCTTTGTTTGTTAGTCCAACTACAAACTACAATCGTAAGGAAGTTCTGAAGCTGTCTTTGCAAAACAATACGAACGTCTCCATCGTTTGTTTTATTAAAGTAAATAACATACTTATATAGAAAAGCGAAAAACGAAACTTAACAAAGATGATCTAGTATTATTTAACAATCAATAACGTTGAGCTTGAACTCATTAACCATGGTTTTCCTATTATTACAAGTTCGTAATAAAAACCTCAACATGTATAATGTATAATACGTATATCTATCTATTCATTGAAATGTTCCTATATTATAATTATGTATGTTTTTCTAGTTTGGTTTTCTTTTTTCTGAGAGCCCTGTTTTACCTTTAGAAAACGTTTAGGAATACATTTAGGAAATGTTAGGCACTACGTGAGAAAAGAATGAAGTATGTATTGTGATAGTTATCATTGGCACAAAATATTTTGTCAATTGTCTATACGTGGTATTATTAGTTTGTAGTTTGTATAGCTTTAGTATGCATGCATGTAGTTACAGTCCCAGAATTAGAAGGTATCACGAGCAAGGCTAAATATTTACTGTAAAAGCGGCCATGTAGTTCAGTTATATTGATGAAATAATAGTCAAGGAACCTAAAAATTATATTATATCTTCGAGGGCAGTAATATGTAATATGTGTACACACATACTATGACATAACTTCATCATAACCGCGAGCCTACTACAAGACAGTAGTAGACTTGCATGTGTAGTATAATGGGCTGTGAACAATCCGACTCTGAGTTTTTTCCAAAATTTTCCCATTTTGTCCGTATTTTTCTACCTCTTCTCAATGAAAATTATTTGTCTAAAACAATTCACTTACTGTTTTTGGAAACCAAAATATTGCTCAAAAACATACCAAAAAATTTTTGCACACACATCAAAACTAGTTTCGAAATCATACAAAAGCGACGTCATTTTTTTAGACATAAAAACGTATTATTCATGGAAGTATTAGGTAATCAATACCTATATCAATTTATTCATTTATTTTCCAAAAGGCCTGAAATTGCAACCATTCACCATGCCCAACTAGCTACATAATCTTATCCCCTTGTTGGAGTTAGTACGATTCTTTTTACCCCCTATTGAGCTCGGAGTACGTTTGTGCACAGCCTCGTATAAGGGTTCATTATTGCTACGTATCAGCATTTCTTAACACGTCCGTAGACCATAAAAAAAGCTCGTAAGAATAGTCGAAGGTTAAAGAACAGAAATTAATTTTTACCGTAATATACATGTTTAAAAAATGGTCAAATGTTTTGCGTTATGAGATCATGCCAATCGCCAATATATTATGCCAATGAAATTTAAAATTTCGTTTTGCTTTTAAATAGTTAGTAGTCATTAAAATAAATATTTTATGTAACGTAAACGATGTAAATTGTAAATGTATTTATCTTCCAGTTGTAAGCTTTTAAGTTACGTATATCCTTGTATAAGGATCATGACTCATGATGGCAATTTCATTTACTTAACGAAAAAATCAAAAATTTTACAGTTTGGAGAAAAAAAATCATTTCATTCTTTATTGATGTAAAGTAAAACATATTTACTGTTTCCCTAACCTTCGACTCCTTCTACTAAGGTTAGTGCCTTGAAAGTCTCGAATTTTAAAGTCTTGATCAAGACTTTAGAGACTTGGAGGGTTCAAGACTTCTTGTCTTGGTCTCGTTTCGTGCAGGCACTATAACTGAGGTACAATCTTACGAGCACACTGTGCATAATAATAAATAATAATATAGTACATAAAACCAAAGTTTTTAAAAAGATATTAATATCTACACTATCTCCATGAAAGTATTATTAATAATAATACTCATTTGTTTCTCAATCATCAGTGTGATGATGGATGATGATGACCAAATTTTAAGCTTAATGCAAGCATACCGAATAATTATTTTACATGCTTAAAATGCAAGCGTAAAAAATAATTATTGTATTACATTGTACATGCTTAAAATGCAAGCATTATCAATTATGGATAGTGTACGTACTACGTACAGTGTACTTTTGGGTTTCATACATATATAAACTCCTTGAAATGTCTTGTTTTTAATGTGACTTCATTGAAGCCTTCCTGTATTGTTATTATTCAACTTTTGATTTAAAATTTTGTACAGCAATCAACGCTACTATATTTACTGTGTCTCTAGTAAATTAGTGAATTATTTAAGAAGTGTTTATGGAACTAAAAAACCTAAATAACTTGTGTAAGCTGTAACCAAGCTCTGACTTAACCCTTTCATGTAATTTATTTATCTTGATTTAATATAGTGGACATTCGACACGAACGTGGTCAGTAGTCACATTGAAAAACTCCAGGTTAATTGATGACGTCTCAACCTAATTAAACTTGGCATCGTCAAAGATTTCTAGTAAATTGTTTATGCTTATTATTTATTTTATAATTAGTATAATAATTAATAATTATTATTACTATTTTTATTATTAATATTATTATACTATTATACCATTATTTGATTGTTATAAAATTTTGAATGTAATAGTCGTAGTACAGTACGCAATATGTACATGTATGCGGTCACAAACTGAAATGCTAATAAAAATTTGCAAATTCAAACTATAAACGAGTCTATGTATATGATGAAATCATGAACCATGGTTATTATTAACTAAAACGCAACACTAAAGGGGGTTACAAGAGTATCTGCAGAGTGTTGTAAAATTATTAAGAACTGGTATCTAGCGTTGATAATGTTAAAAACGGGCGACTTATACTATATGCAATTTTCTCGCAAGAAATTGTTAAATTTTCGTCGCCGTTTATAATTAACATTTTCATTCGTATACACATTATGATATTATATAATCGGTGCGCAAACAAACAGACTTTCTAAATTTCCATACTGTTCTTTATTATTATAATATAGGACTATTATAATAATAATTTGCAGTGTGTATTTATAAAATATTATGCTTTTATTTATGCTGCGAGCATAAGAAAGTGTAGTGGTGATTATAATCTGTATGTTATATTAAGGCCGGAGCTTGGTATTAATAGTGCTAACGTGTCCGTAAACTAGTGAGATTGTAACTTGAGTGTAGTCGATGGTTTTATTGGAAATGTAAGCAATTTTCTAGTGCCAATATGTTAAAAAATTGCAATGGAGGGGGGATTAATATGCAATCTAAAATTTAGAATTCAAAACGGATTTGAAGACTAATGGTTGACTACTTTTACAAATTTACAATCTTACAAGTTAACGGAACATTATCCCAAATTCCAAATGCGTCCTTATATACACATATATTACAGAGAATTCGCGGACATGGCGTCCAAAATGTTTTTTTTAATGCTAATTTACTTAACGTGACAAGTTTTTTTTTAAAAATAAATAGGTGCTGAGAAGTTAAAACAAATCATAAAATGGAGGAGGAGGAAGATGAAGCGGCGGCTCAACTTGAGCTAATTAAAAAACTTTATGCTATGAGCAATGAAGAATTAATAACATTTCTAGAAGATTACCTTGAAGATGTCTTCGAACCTGGTGTCATACGAGAAAATTTATCCGGGGGTGAAGCTGAAGAATATAAGCGTTTCCTAATTTCAAGTATAGCACCAGGAGCGTCCCAAGTAGATAATGAGTTAGCAGATGAAGATGAAAATCCTGTAGTTGATGACGCTGAAAAGATAGAATCCAGTGCTGCTGCTGCTGAAGTACCTACTACCTCATCAACTTCCACCACAAAAGCCAAGGAAATTCCAAAACCAAAAGGCGAAACAAATCAAACAGAAAAGAAAAAGGTTAGCAAGGCTATCATATCGTCCTCATCATCGTCATCTTCGTCGTCGTCTGCAGCGTCATCAGCTTCTACTGTTTCTCATAAAAGTTCTAAACGAAATTCTGATGCTAAAGTTAAAATAAAAGAATCCAAAGTGCCTTCTGTGACAACTAAAACTATTGACAAAAATAAACCAGATAAAGTAACTAGTACTACTGAAAAATCAAAGTCATCATCACATCATCGCGATAGTTCAAACCTTTCTTCATCTGAGAAAAAATCTAAAAAACATGAACAAAATAAGTCAACGGACAAAAAAGATAAGAAAGAAGAAAACAAAAAATCTATTAAGACTGATTCAAAGAGAGAAGAAACACAAAGAAGAGATAGTAAGGATGATAAAACTGTCAAAGAAAATTCCAAACCGCAACAACACACTAACAAATATATACTAGTCGACCTCGAAATTGATGAACCCGTTAAAACAAGTAGTAAATCGAAAGATAAGGGAAAAGATAGAAAAACGGACGAATCTACAAAACAAGTCAAAATTGAATCGGAGAAAAATGAAAAATCCAATGATAAGACTTCCGAAGTTGCTGACAACAATGCGAAAAACAGCGGACAGCTGTTAAATAAAACAGACAATATTGTCATTAAACAAGAAAAAGAAGTTAAAATTAAGCAAGAACAAGATCTGGAAAAATCAAAGAAACATGAAAAGGACAATAAACATGGTAGTGATAAAGATCGTCATCATCATCGGGGAGAAGAAAAGAAAAAAGACGATCATCATGACAAGGAAAGGAAGAAAACCTCTGATAATCAGGAAGAAAATTTGGTCAAAGAGATTAAAATTGAAAAAGATGGGGATAGTGATCATCGTCAGCGGCATAATTCCGAAAATACTATTAAAGAGAAAATTGATGTAAAACCTAACCTAATTAAAAAAGAAAAAGAACATGGTCGGGATGATACTATTTCTACTGGTCGTAAACTTAAAATTCCAGTTGGTGGGCCACCTTTTGTAGATCCAGATTTTAGTAAATATAAAAAGAAATACAAGTTAAAACTATGTAAAGTAATTTTATATGACATTAAAAAACAAAATCTTTCCTGGAGAGAGGGGGATAAGGTCTATAGAAAGAAATTAAAAGAGGAACGGAAGCAAAGAAAACATGGACACCACTCTAAACATGAGAAACCTAAAGATCATTTGCGGAATGTGAATATTAATGAGCGTGGAGTTAGAGTTTTGGAATTTGAAAAACAGCTGACGAAGACTGAATTTACGAGAGAAAAGCCTAAAACACAAACTGTGAATGAAAAAATGCGAAGACTTGAAGAGTTAAAGAAGCATGCAAAGGAAGAAAAAATAAAGGAAAGGGTTTTAAAAGCTCTTCCGACAGAATTCAGGTAACTAGTTGAAATTGTTGTCTTAATTAATTGTATCTAGCGTTTTCTATCAAGTTTAATCATTAATTTTATTTTAATATGATTAGTAATTTCCTCATAAATGATCGCAATATTGATATTAAAATTATGTTGCAATTATTGCTACTTACTACTATACTAACGTAAGGCGCTACATGTATGAAGCATAATTAGTAGATATCTTTAATACGTTTTAATACCATGTTCCTTAATTACTTATCTTATTTGTTGTGTTTTAGAATTCCAAAAGCTGCCACGCAAGCACAAAAGAAAGCACCGGAACCTGAACCTGTAACAACTACAACAAGTAGCAGACCTAAAAATCAGTTTGATAGAGATCGCCTACCGATTTCTTCACAACATCGACAACATGATTCATGGCAAATGACTCCTGAAGAAGAAAAGGCATTGACACAAGGTCCGAGAGATAGACATGCTGAGAGACTGAGAGAACAGCAACAGAGGCAGCGTCAACAGCAGGAACAACAGCAACAAAAAGCACCTGTCTTTGACATTGCAGATGATTATGATTTTCCAGATAACGATTTTCAAGAAGTAATTGATTTGGAAGATGATGCACCAGATGGTAGTGATGACAATTTTTACACCGATTCTCCCTATACACCTTTAAAAGAAGTAGAAATTAATGATTTAGCCAAAGGAGTGGTGACTCTATTGAATCAAAATGAAAACTCTGAAATTGAAATCTTAGATGAAAAAGCGTCACCTACTGATGCTTTAATCAATAAATTCGGTAGGTGGTTTAATAAAAATAAAAAAGAACCATACTTTCAAATGGCTCCATCAATTCCTGAAAATACAGAAGAAGATTTTTATACTCTAATGACCATCGCCGAGTCTATGGATGATGATGAAGAAAGTTTTTATGGCAATGTGAGTAATCCTGATGGTGCTGGTAGTGACTTCTTGCAGGACAATGAAGTTTCGTCAACTTATGATCCGGAAAGAGCTAATGAATATTGTGTAAGTAAAGTGCTACTCTGATTCAACGCGGTAACGTACTCTTATTTTCTTTTCCCGTCTAAATATGAGCAGTCAATATAACCTTTGTGTGTGTGTATATAGATATATGTAATATTTAGAAATGACTACAAATATGTGTATCCGCGTCCAAATAGCATTTTCGATGGAAAATTGAAGTCTCGATCTGTGTATTTTGCTTTGTAAGTGTAGAGAATTTCCTAAATCTAAATATGTATTTTGTTAAAAAATTTAAAGTTTCGACTTCATAACGTGCGAGAAAGCTTCCAAAAAAACTGTCTTAATTTTTAGAGCATACAAAGCACCCACTCTTGAATTTAATGAATGGGATGAATTTTGGTGAATTTTCATTACGGAAAAGGAATAATATTGTATAATATAGCCTAGGGCTTTAATTTTTCAACGAAAATGCTATATGGATAATCGATATACACATCTGTGTATGATGCGTCGACACACACAATATGCTTACTACAGTCAGTGTGTATACTTTACCAGTTAGTTTAATAACTACAGATTGTACATATTTAGTACCTATAGTTTTTCCATGGAATGACTATAAATAGGTAGTATAGGTATACAAACGGCGTCTACCATACATTGCAAACAAGAACATGGGCTAAAAACATTCTTCCGTTTGCTGAGTTCTAGTATACTTACGTTTCATAGCTATACGATGAGCACAACAATTTGGAAATGGGATACGTTAACCCTGTTGACCGCTGGAGGTCATAACTTAACACACAAAAACGTTCATTTATACGTTTGTACATACTAGTAAATGTACAGACTGACTGTAGCAAGCATTTTGCAACTCACATGAAATATACACCATACATCGTATGTACTTTTATATAATTTGGCTAGCCCCAAGAAATAAGAAAAATTTACAAACTCAGCGAGTCTTACAATATTTCTGTAATACGTCAAACTCCACTTGGAGGCGAGACGATTGCTTTTTCTTGTGCATGAAGCTAGCCACACATATATAGCAATCATATATATAAGAAAAACAAAAATTGCAATTAACCATGTTCAAGAATTCGCTTGATTTGAAACCTATATCAAATAAATATATTAGGTTTCAAACTTCAAACTGAATTGTTAAAAATGAAACAGGTACAGGTTTGATAATTTAATGAGCATTGTTATAGGTTATAGGTACTAAGGGTTTACCAATATCTTGAATGGTTATTTTTGTACAAAGATTTGTTTGATATATTTACTTTCTCTATTGAACTTTGTGGTTCATAAAAGAGATATCAAATCTAAAACAAAAATTTTCAATGGAGTCTCTAATGTTTGAAGTATTTCGTTTGTGACTGCTACATGTTTTATCTACGATGCGCGTATACGTTTTATATATATTTATAAATCGTCAAAAATACATTATTATTCAACTATATATGTTACTTTTTTGTATGCATTTTTAACTATAGGGTTGTAGTCTTTTAGAGGCAAAGATACGGATAGGTGGAACTGGATTTGAAGAAGCAGTAGAAGACAAAAGGGAAAGAAAAAATAAGGACTCTCTAATTTTAGATCCGAAAGTTTTCAAAAACATCTTCGACGTGAAAAGAGGCACAAATTACGATAAGCAAAATTTTCAGGTACAAAGACATGGCAAAAAGTGAACGAATCATAATGTATAACATGTATATTTTTGTGTATTATTGTTTTATTTGTAACACTAAATCAACACTAAATAATAATGACTTGTTACATTGATATTTTCAGGCCACTTGTAACTTTTGTTCTGAAGTCGTGGTGGGTACTAGAGAATTAGCAGCACATGTGAGAGGCTCTAAGCATCGGCAAACCCTAGCTCAAATTTGTAAGTACCATATTATTATTTCATTTTGACCCGTGAAATTTTCATATTATAAAGTTTTACATACTTAAACTTAAATTCATGTCATTTTCATTACATTAGTTTCTCTACTTTACTCTTTGTCGACCTCATATGAGTATGTAGTATGTATGTAGGAAGTCTGATTAACTTTATTTTTATAAAATTTTATAGCACTAAATATTATCGGAATGGAGACCAAACCATCGAGTAGGACAATGAGTACAGAGGATAAGATCGATATTTCTTCTGACCATGGAGGTTCTGATCGCAAAGATAAAAAGGATAAAACGGTTAAGGATGCCGAGAAGAAAGACAGAGTGAAATCTATAATCGTTTCTAAGGACAGCAAAGACCGAAATGGTCATAAATCATCTAAAGAAGACAAAAAGAGTGGGAAATCTGGTATGCTATGATTATGATACGTCATACATATCATATCAATTTATTTGATTGGCAAATTTGTTTTAAAAAGTTTTATTATAATTTGTGGGCAGAAATACTCTTGACTATGAGATATGTACATTCTAAAATCGTATATGAATTGTTAACAAAGTTTGTTATACTATCACAGATTCAAGGAAGGGTTCGGGTTCCTCACACACTACATTACCACCTAATACTTCAGCACGGGGTGCAGATCGTCAACGAGCTAAGCGAAGTCGTTCTAGATCTCCAGGACGAAAAGGGAGTAGGAGGAGCCGGTCGAGGTCTCCAGGACGAAAAGGAGGTAGGAGGAGCCGGTCGAGGTCTCCTGGAAGAGGAGGAGGAGGAGGAGCAAGACATCGGAGAAGTCGGTCAAGATCACCGAGGCGTGCGGGACACCGAAGAAGTCGGTCAAGATCTCCACTTGATCGAAATCGAAGACCTTCATCAAAGGATATTGTTGATAATTTCTTGGCCAGAAATGAACGAGCCACCAGGAGGTCACCACCCTTATCTAAAGGTCTTCCATCAAAGATTCCAAAGTCTAAACAGGAAGAAAATATGATATTTAATAAAAAATTGGCTTTGGAAGCAAGAGGAAAATGGACAGCAGAGTTAGAAACTCGTTGGAAACTAAAGGAAGATGATGAAGAACAGTAAGATTTTTGTCCATTTTATGTATGTAATGTACAATAAATAGTTGTACATAATTTGATGGGACGCTATTGTTAGTTATGTTTTAGTTTTTAATTTAACATAATAATTGTTATGTTATAGAAAAAAAAACAAGTGATTTGATACGTCTTTTTGGTATTGTCACTGTTACGCTTCTCAATGTTTTATTCTATGATTTGTAACTTAATTAGCTGATTTTGATGATTAACTATTAAATTTCTGTACTAGGTTAAAGAGACAGCATAATTTGAAAAAGAAGTTGATGGAGGAAAAGCCAGAAGAACATCCATTGTATGCTACTAAATGGGAAGAATTTTGGGAGCGACGATACAGGGAATTGATTGACCAAGGAAAAAGCACTGAATATGCTGATGCATATGACTATACAACAGAATGGAAAGATGAATGGTCTAAAATAATAGAGAAAATTCTACAGAATGAATACGATTTGAGACTGTGAGTAATTTCTTACCTTATACAATGTAATACTTTTATCTAAAAACATTCTTAAATAATTTAGTTTTTTGAAAAGAAACTACATACAAGGATACATTACATATATGTATACATAGTATCTTTTCTTTTAAAAGTCATCGTGTAGGCTTGCACTATATTCCTTAATTAATACAGTAAAAAAAATATGTGAACGAATTTTAAATTAAAATATTCAATTTGTTTTTTTTGTTTTTGGACCTCTCAGACATGAAATACGACACAAGTATGGAATGGACTATGATACGCTTAAAGCCTTGGATGATCAGCCGGCACCTGCTCCTGCTCCTGCACCAATTGTGGACAATATGAGGAATACAATACCACCGTACATGCCTTTAAGTCATCCTCCACCTCATTTTATGGCAAATCAGCATCCACCAGTACCAGGAATGCCTCCAATGAATCTCTATGCACCACAACCTACTCCCATGTTTCGTGGAGCCCCTCCTCATCCGGGTTTACTTTCCAGGCCTCCTTATGCCGTTGGCCCACCACCGATGCAGTATGTAAATCCAGGAGGTCCTATGGTTATGATGCCTGTTCATGCTGAGCCTGTAGTAGTAGCGCCAGTACCAGCACCTTCTTCTTCGGTTCCTGTTCCTGTTCCCGTTCCCGCCCCTGTTCCCGTCCCGGTTCCAGAAGTAGCTCCCCGAAAAGCCGAAGGTGTTGACTATACAGCAAAGTCCATGTCAATATCTGATGCTGGTAGTGATGGAAGTCGCCAAGCAAATGGTATGATTACCAGTAACCATTAGGTAGTATAATAATTAGTTTGGAATTGGCGTGTAATTGTTATTAATCGTTATATTTTTTGTTGAAAAAACAGAAGCTGCCCAAAAGCCAAAGGTCACTGTAGATGATATAAAATCAACATGGTTGAGTCTTACTGGTCAAAAAATAAATGCTGCTGTCATTGAAGCTGCAACAAAATCTAAATCTGGAGCCTCAAAATCAGGATCTTCCATAGCATCAACATCCGACAAGAGTGATTATGGTGGATTTGATGTTGTTCAAGTTTTGAGACTCATGTGTGGTTTGGAGGATCAACTTAGTTTTTATGCTTCTCAAGTTCAAGATGCATACAAAAAGGTAATATATATTAGCTTACTTAGTATTTACTGCTTTAATAGAAAAGGTTTACGACACATTCACCTACAATCAGTACATTAATTTTGATTCTTTTTTCTTAAATTAATAAATTGTAGGCCGAAAATATGGAAATTGAAGGCCAGCGCAAGTCTTCTTCAATGCTAAAGGATGCTGAATTCGTCAGGCTTCTCTTTCACTGTCGGGATTTATTTTTTTCAATTGTATGAGCACGTTTCTTGCTGAATCATTAATATTTAAACATAATCTATAATAATACATAGCAATCACACGCATTTTTATGATATTTATAAATTTTACAAGTACATATATACTATGTCAACGATTCTGTCATCATATTACAATAATTTCATGACATTTTTAGGTGCGAGCTAATGTTGTGCCTAGTGAAACAATGAAGCAACTCAATCTGGCTCTGTATGCAATGAATTCACTATTGGAAACGCCAAACTTGCAAAAATTTCGACCAACTGCCATGCCCAACCAAAATTTGACCGTTGGTGCTAATGAATCATCGACTCCGAAGGCTTCATCAAATGTTGGTAGTGATAATGATCGTAGAGGGAAAAGTGTGACTGATACAACTACAAATCGCAATGCCGAAATTCTGGGCGATAAAAATCCGATTTCAGCAGCTTTAGCTCATCTTCCAATGGCAAAGAAAATGGAAATAAGTTCTGTCATTGCTTCGTCGTTGATTGCTCAAGGAAAAGATCGTCTAACTAAAAGTGAACTCATGGCTAATCTGTTAAGCATCTTTGCACCTGTATTAAACAGCGGAGTTTTTTTAAAAGAGGGTGTGCCACATGAACGGAGTGGTGGTGCGCAAGCTTCAGAAATATCATCTGCTAATCTCACTCTTGACAATAATAGTATAAACCCAGCATCCATATCTACTATGACAAAACCAAATGAACGTTTGGAAACGTTTGGATTTGAACGTGACCAGCCACAATTAGTTTCAGAACCGGTTGTTGGTCGTGCTTACAGTGCGATTCCGCCACTACCCGAATTCGGAGCCAGGTAAATTTCTATATTTCACAAAAGAATTTTAAATCAATTTGTTTGCTTTGTTTATGTTTCACACATTGTAATATAAGGAGGTATATTTGGTTGGAGGCATAAAGCTACATATTGTGTTATTGTTATTATGCATACTAACTTAAGGGAACCTAGAAAAGTTTTTGATTATTTATCAGGCGCATAAAGCTACATATGTTATTGTTATTATGCATACTAATTTAAGGGAACTTGAAAAGTTGTTGATTATTTATCAGGCGTTGAAAATATTATGCGACTTCATAATGTAATTCTGATCTACATTTATGGATTTCAGGGAGCAGGTTTTTGTGAATATTAAACTAGTTATTGTTATTGTTTATATTGTTAAGTTTAGTTGATGTTCGTGGCACATAAACCCCGGAGATATAAAAATACTCCTACCATCAGCTCCTATTGCCCATTTATAATTTCATGCGCTGTTTTTGTTGCCTGCTGCACACATTTCTGCAATGTAAAACTAAAGACTAGTCACAATATTGATCTACGCCTTAAGTAGCGTATACACAAGGTAAAGGGAATGAATAGCTCTCGTTTACGAATCCCAAATTGTGTGTTTATACATAATGTACATTTGTGTAACATAATATACATAGATAGAATATTATGCATAATGCATACTTATGATTTGCAAATCTACCTGTTCCCTGCTCCTTGTATAAAATAAATAAATTGAAACGCGAAAGAGTTCGTTTTCATGGGGCACATTCACCAAGGAGGGAGCTGAAAATTGGGCCCATAATTTCTATTAACAACAGATTTTTTTACTGATTTTCAATGAAATGATTTCCCATGCCTCTTATTCATCACAAGTTCTTTCATGTATGCAATTACACAAAATAATTCCTATGATATATACTCCTGATGGTGTAAACCTTTCGTTTATTTTTTTACACAGAGCTGTATCTCCACCACCACATAAAAAATTTGCCATGAATCCAGGCTTCAGTGGTGTTATGAATCCTTCCTATGTTCCCAATCCATTGGCTCATCATTCTGGTGGACGCCCAACAAGTCCGTTCAGTCCTCACAGAGGACGGGGTTATCTAGGAGGTCCAGGTCCACAGGATCAGGTGAATTTTAATTTTAAATAAACAAAAAATATTCATTGAAAAAGCTTTTCTTCACATGCTTATCTTTAAAACATTGTGGCATCTTCACATCAGTTAATCGATGGGGAAAGAAAATAAACTATGCGACAAATTCAGTGTTTAGTACAATATATGACACGGTGTCCTCAAGACTAGACCAGGTAAATGCTAATGACTGAAGAAAGTCCGGTCTTTAGGACACCGACCCATATATATATATGTGTATATTATACATATATATATATACATATTATATTTTGTTGTCACTTATAAATATATATAGAGCGTATTACATTGTTATGTATGTATATATAGTGTATCTAATCATAAATATACAAGTCCATCTCAATACGGAATTTTTTACCTTATAAATCATAAAAACTTACATATTATATGGTAGGATTTAAAAAACGGGTAAAAAATCACTTTGAATTGGATCACTAGTAATACTTTTATAGATTTACTTGTAATATGTAATATACATGTTGAATTTTCTACAACATATTGTTAACTAAAAGAATTATATTTACGGTTATTATCAACATTATTTAAAAATATATCCCATGTAAAAAAGTTTATGTTTTTTGGTGAAAAAGAAAACTTTAATTGAAGGATGTAAAAAAAACCTCGCTGAAATACAGCGCGTCAAGTTTGCACAATAACGTCGTAGCCCTGTATTCCGGCGAGGTTTTGTATCACTTAACCTTTTAATGTACTAAAAGTATAGATGCATTGTTATTCAAATTTAAATGGGAAGACAAAAATGATGAATAAATCTAAAATGAATATGAATATGGTTTTTGAACATTTTCTTTCCTGTCGCAGTCATTATACTTATTCATGCTATAATCAAATGTATGGGCACTTACAGCTTACAGCAGTTTTAGTAGGCATTTGTAAGTAAATATTTTAACCTTCAAGTTGCAAAATGCAAGAGTTTATGTTAATTACTCGATAAGTAACATTTTGCAAACTTTATCATCGTACTCCATTTCTCAATTGTTTTATATTATGCATTAAGTAGCGTTTATTTAATGCATGAATAAAATACTGTAATTTTTGGTACAATACAAAGCACTGAGTTTAAATTTAAAATATCGTGCATGTCCGTGTTTTCCCGAAAATAACTCAACTATAATGAGGCATTTTAGAAAAACAAACATACGAAAACACCGTTGTGCCTACATGCCATAATCCTAAATTACAATAAATTTTTAAGCAGTTGTCTCAGAAAGTATTGAACTTCCGCTGTATTCGATGTATCTCAAGACGTATTTCTCAAACCTCGAAAGTCGACGATAAGATACTATTTATTATGTGTCGTTCCATGAAAATAAAAAGGCATGCATCAGAAATCTGCCAAATTAAAATTTTCTGCTCCCAATTTTAAAAACATTTCTGCTCCCTTAGAATAAACGTTTCCCCGTTATCTAGTGTAATTTTTTTAAAAATTCCTTCATTTCTCCCTTTGTTTTCCCCTCCCTTTTTCTGCTCCCTGGAGAACTTTGATTTTTTTTTTTGCTCCGAATCTCATTATGGTACGACAGCAGATTTCCTATGCATGTAAAAAAAGTTACGGAAACGTGATTTACACAATATGTACACAGCGTATACCAGGTGCACCTTTGTGGCGGTCGAAGTTTCCATAACCTTTTTTTCATTTAACGTCACACAATCAAATTTTTAGAACATCTATATCTCCCACCTCCCACAAAATGCGACACAACCTCTAAAACTTTTGAGAAAATGTTTAGTTTTGAAAGAACATAATCTATCTTACGATTCCGAAAAATCGTATAAATTTTGGCTAATTTTGGTGTCGTAATAGCCGATACAGTGGAACTTACGTTTACCTTCCATGAGTAAAGTCGCGCAAATATGCAGGTTTCATGGCAGGCATCATGCAAAACAGAACCAACAGCCCATATGAAAAATAACCGCAGAATTATGCCAGGGCTTTTAGCACATACATAGTAAGCATTCAGCATTTATAAAATGCCAAACAAATAACATACGCCATGACTTCCCGTGATGACACTGACAATGACTTCACTTGGACATAGCTATTTTGACCTCACTCGGTTATAGCTATTTTGACCTCACTTGCCCATAGCTATTTTGACCTCACTTGCCCATAGCTATTATGACCTCACTCGGTCATGGCTATTTTGACCTCACTTGGTCATAGCTATTGTGACCTCACTTGCCCATAGCTATTGTGACCTCACTTGCCCATAGCTATTATGACCTCACTCGGTCATAGCTATCATGACCTCACTCGGTCATAGCTATCATGACCTCACTCGGTCATGGCTATTTTGACCTCACTTGCCCATAGCTATTTTGACCTCACTCGGTCACAGCTTTTTTGACCTCACTCGGTCACAGCTATTTTTACCTTACTCGGTCATAGCTATTTTGACCTCACTTGCCATAGCTATTATGAACTCATCTAGTCACAGCTGTAACACCTCCAGTCTTATAGCTATTGTAGGTTTTGTGGTCTCTATTATCATATGCATCAAGTTAAGTGTTTAAATGTTCAAGAAGCTGCCCTCCCGAATCGAGTGATAGTTTTTGGATGCCAATATCAACTACTTCGACGATATATGTCGTGGTTATGCAGGAGAACTAATTTCTTCACGGATCTCCACATATTGGTGCTGTAAAAGTCACTATTTCATAATTTCTGCTTGATAATAAATTTTACTTCTCCGGAACAACCTTACGAAAAAAAATTAAATATTAATGTTGAGGTAAAGAAAGGGAACAGTTCACAAAATTTTGAAAAAATACAATAAAAGTGACACTATTTTTTCGACGCGTTTCGACTACAAAGCCTTCCTCAGGAGTGTCAAAGGAGAACAACTGATTCTTATAGAAAAAAACATTAATGTTGAAATGGGCTCAGTAGTCAGTAAATGAAGTCTGGCATTTGTAACACAATACATATCCTCCAAAGAATAACGTATGTAGACGTCTAAAAAGTTTGTCGGGCCCAAACATAGCATTTGAAGAGCTTCACCTCTAGAGCTTTAAAGAAGCCATCTTTAACTGGACCAACGTTGTGTACACCGGCCATCTGATAGAATCTACAAAGTCATTCAATGTCAGCACCAATGCAGTCCAGCTTAGTATGACTTCCGGCATTGGAGCTAGGATATTTCGCCAGAAATAGGGCTTTCAGGCCATCCTCTTTCCTTATGCCGGTATTCGCCAATTTCAATTCTTACAATGCTTGAACACAATCATTTAGTAATCCAAGGAGGAATGGCGGAATAAATGAGATGATGAACGAGGATACCATATGTTCCGGCCTGTTAACTGTTGAGCCTTGCACGCTGGGTTGTTCGATTTATGTTTCGGTCAACACATTGGCATGTGTTTTAAACTGTTGAACTTACTCCATTTTCTGCAAACTCAGTCCAAACTCCAAACTGAATCATCTGCGTAGGAGCAACTGGATTATATGAGACTAGTCGATAACAACGTTGTACACCGTGAAGCTCCGAGACAACGAAGTCAAAACGGTGATAGGTTGACAACTTAAGAACAGCTTCAATTCGACCGACCTCGCATTAGATTTTAAAGCCACCATTGTGTACTTCCCTTGGACTGTCAAAGCATTAAGCAAGCTTTAAGTTTGAAGAATCAAACGGCTCAACGAAGACTTCAGATTTTAATTTAATTTTTTGATTTTGTTTTCCCCAATTTTATCATAGCATGCAGCGCCTTTTCCAATTTGATTCTTTTACAAGAAACGAAGTAACGCCGAATATGATATTGCGTATGCGTATTTGAAAGCCCCTATAACTACCTTGGCCAGACCTCGAAATGGCTTGTAGTAAGCGCGCGCATGTATTTTAATAGGATAGTGGATTCCAAAGTAGTGTATAATTTACCAGATTAAAAAACGCGTTTTTTTCCACTTGAAATGAAAAAGCCTTTGCTTTGAGATGTTGTCGTTGGCCCCAAGATTGGTTTAAAAGACGTGACTTTTCATGTGTATGATTAATAATCGCATGTCGTAAGCTTTTTTTTCACCTAGTAATATTTTAATTTCGTTTGGTTTTAACCTCTCCCTACTTAATTTATTCTTTTTTTTCGCTGCAGGTTGCAGCTGTAGTTTTCCTTTGAAAAATACAGCTGCAACCTGCAGCGAAAAGTACAAAGAATGAAAAAAATTTACATCCAATATCTGCATGTCAAACGCTTAAAAATCGAAGATCCCTTACTTAATGATGAACGGGAAATGTGTCATACTTACCCGGATTAGCGGAAAATTTCCCCCGTATTTTGTGATAAATTAACGACAGTTTTACAACTCTCTATTTTTCAGTTTATTTGAATTTCGAGACGTCAATGATGTTATTTCCAGAAAATGATAGGAAACTTAGGTTTAGTAAACTAAGCGCTATAATTTTGACATAGGGAGAATTGGTTGAAAAAACTTCGAATATCGCGAAAAGTAAAAAAGGCTCACGAAAATCGCCAACTTGTTGACTTGGGAGGTTTAATTCCTGACCTTTTTACATTACGGTCGTCTAACCTAAATGATGTTGAAGGTTGTTACCGTGAAGGAAAATTGGAAATTTCTCCAATAGTCTATGACTTTACATGAAATTATCAAACAAGCCAATATTTTGTTATCGCCTAAACAAGCTCATATCACATTTATGTAAATTAACTCTTATGCGGCACGAAAAATGAAGATAACGTAGAAAATTCTGTCCCAATTAGCTAGAATAGAATCCTTCTAATCTGGATCCCGCCTACCCGTAAAACATATATAATAAAAATACAAATAGCCACACAAAGTAATGTAAGTATATAAGTGGGATTCGGGTTAGAGGGAAATCGGGGTAAATTGCAAGGTCTAAAATTTTTCCCAGTTACCCGGAGTTCCCTCTTACTCGAAACCCACTTTTGCGAATATTTCTGCACTTAAATGTATAATATAGAGAACAGTAATCTATTTGCCAGATTATTTATGTAACGATTGGTGTACACAGAGTCCGCCGAAAGATGTAAAGAATAAACCTGTACTTACAATTGTTAGATTATTAACAAGTACCTATATAAAATGTTAGTGAAAAAAAATCCTCAGCATTGTGAGTGACACCATTAGAAAGAGCAGATCGAGTTTAGTCGAAACCCGTTTTTAAGCCGCCAGAAGTATGGTTAAGACGTCCACTTTTGACCCCTAGAAGGTCATGCCCCGAAAAATGAACTTTCCTGCGTTTTACTAAAAACTTCTAAATAAAACTGATTCTAGGGCAAAAAATAATGGAGAATCTAAATCTGAAGTCAGATTTCTTAAAGAAACTTCGGTAAATACCCGAATTCGGGGGTTTTCGGGAATAACAGGGTTAGATATTCATTATTCATGGTTTATAAAATTTGTTTAATATGTAAAACTATTGTATCATGCACGTGTCTGGATATTGCCAAGACATGAAGATAAGGGGAGTCAAATAGATGCATAACAATTGTCTGCTTAACTTGTAACCCTTTATCGTTGATAATTTTTACTCAAATTAAACGAATCGTTCCAAAATTATTATGCAAAAAAAATTTCCAAAAAAGATTTTTTAAAAAGGTGTAAAGAGGACATGAAAATGACTATGTACATAATAAGAATCAATGATCATAATAAGAAGATGTAACATTGTTATATAATATTATACTGTGTATAATCGTCTTAGGTTCACTTGGAAGACAGATACTATAGGCTAAAGGATATTATAAGTGTATATGTACTATAAGGCAAACGTACTTGTTTGTCGTAGTTCTTTAGAATTATATGTAGTATGCATATATAGAGTATGTATGAGCAATTAGCAAGCACAGCCAAGAGTTATATTGTTAATTATCGAGTTAATATTGAATATCGTCCTTTTTTGCAACACATTGTTTTCCTTATGAATGCTGATAATGCTGATAATGAGAATGAATGAGAATTAAATGTCCCTTGTAATGTCCCTTGTAATTTCAGGATGTCACAAAGTCGATACAAAGTGACTGTACTGTAAGGAATCCCCAATCTGGAAATGTTTCTCCATCACATGTACCCCTTGAAGATGCAGCAGCTCCAAAGTCTTGCTATGATAAAGAAAGCTTAGGGCAACCAGTGCTACATAAAATAGGTCTAGACAGTCGAGACTCTATACGTGATAAAAGTTTCACCTCTAGTCAACCGCTTTCTTTGACGACGAACGAAGTTATTGCAACCTCGACTGAAGCAGCTGTTCCTGTTCCATCTCTATTAAATTCCAGCGATAAAAATTCGACATTATTAGTGGAGTCCAATAAACATTATGAAGATAATATGGAAATCGTAGAAAAAGAGCAAAATTTCCAATATCCTAGTAGTGAAATTTTGCAATTACAACAACAAGTCCAAAAGGACGAAGAAACCATATCATCTGTTTTTTCAAACAAATCAAGCACAATAGAAGATGGGAATGCAATTAAGAATAATGATGAAAAGGAAAATGACGACGAACCATATGATCCGTTCGAACTGGACTCGATCAGTCCAACTCAGTCAACAGTAAGCAGCGACGGAAAGAGATTCAAAGTGCAGGCAGAAACACAGCCAGTAGTTGAAAAAATAAGAGGGGTTCCTTCAAATACAGAATTTGGTGATACCAACTGTATTACGAATGATAATACAGTAATTCCAATTTCAGTTCAAACAAATATTGATGTTGATATTCAAGAGGCAGTTGAATCTCAAGATTTAGTGAATGAAAGTACTCTTTGTAGTGGTTCAGTTGTTGAAATGGGACAGGCCAGTTTAAAGTCACCAATACACAAATTACCTCCAGGAATCATGAATTTGATTGAGAAGGAAAAGAAAGAATCAGAAAGCAAACCCATTGCCAAGAAACTCAGTCATAGTGATAGCCATAATTTAGTATTTTATAGTGAGGGTGCTGATGATATGATGAAAAGCAGTCATGAGAAAGGTTATAAAAAATCTGACTCTCCTCCATTTTCCATTGACATTATTGACTTTGGGACAGATAGTGTGTGCGTCAGTAACAAAAAGGAAGTCTTGAAAAGGGGACGACATAAATCAAGGGCTAAAAGTAAAACTAAGAAATCAAAAAAGGATTCCGCTCATTCATCGTCTAAAACCAAAAAATATCTTGAGGTCTGTAATTTCTCAACAAAAAACCTGTCCATGCACTACATTTCTTACTCTAACTTTATCGTTTTCCACTAATTTTCCTAGTTTCCGAAAAATGCAGTAAAATATACACTATAATTTCATCATAGTCCATAGTCCATGTATATTTCTCAAATGTTTCTAAACTTTAGTTTAACCCTTTAAACACAAAATTTTTTTTTTTTTGAAGATTATAACTCCTGAATTTGAAATGATGCGTAATGTTGAACATAGTAATAACCAAGTCACTAGAATCGGTCCCAAAAAAAACAATTATTTTAACATGATTTTATTTTGCTTCTTCTTCACAACACTTTCCTTTATATATCTTTTTCTTTCTTTTATCATTTTCTTTTTAAATGTTTACTGTGTCTGTGTGTACCTCTAATGATAAAATAGTTTAATGCGCTGTTTTGGTAGCATCAAATGTGGGTATAGCAAAATAACTTCAATGTTTCAATCACAGTAGTATAGAATGTAAGCTCATGTTTGACCTCGTCAAGTCATTAATTGGCTTATTATGACAGTTTTGTTTATACCTTATTCCACACAGGATAGTTCTGAAGAACTGAAATACGGGAGTAAACGTAGAGCAAGGTCGAGATCATACGACCGTACAGATTACAAGCGTTCAAAGTATCATGACGATGACAGAAAATCGAGCGGACGTCGACGGAAAAAGAAAAAATCGAAATCAAAGCGGCATAAAAATTCATTGTCACCTGTCCAAATCTCTGATGATGAAGAATCTGAGTCAGGAGAAATCTTAAATCGTCGGTCTAGGTCGAGGTCTGTAGAACGTCCTTATAATCAACCTTCCTCAAGTCACCGTAGACGACGCACTGTTGGAAGCCGTGGAAGTGGAACCAGTTCTATTGTGTACGTATTTTGAGCTTTGTAACTTGACCTTTGGTAATCACCATTGGTTCAACAGTTATGCCTATTCTAAAAAAATGTATTCTTTTTACTATTAACAGAAGAGTACGCATTATTTTCATACTTATGGTAAATAAATATTGTATTTAGGTCGATGTCTGCGGACTCTCTTTATAATCAACCTTCCTCAAGCCACCGTAGACGACGTACTGGTGATAGCCGTGGAAGTGGAACCAGTTCTATTGTGTACGTAGTTTGAGTTTTGTAGTCCAGTCTTGGATAATAACACGATTGTTTACCGGTTTAACATTATTTATCTTCAATGAAAAAGAATGTACTATTTTTGATAAACGGGGAAAAAACTTTGCTTTTATTTATAAATGTCATCCAAATAGAGAAACCAAGGGGAAATCAAGAAGACATCATAGGAGTAAGAAGGATAAGCACCGTCATGAAGGATCCAATGCCGTTGAAGGGAGTACGTCCGGTTCTCAAGTTCCTGGTGTTTCCAAAGCGTAAGTCATAAGTCATCATACAAAGTTATACACATTTCATTGGCCTATCGTTTTGAAAACAAACCTTGTGACTTATTGTTTATTTTTCATGTTTACCAGAAACAATTTATTCAGTATTTAATATTATTTATATGTACTAAGACATACAAAACTGTTTTTCATTGTTTGTTAAACGGAATTTTTTAGATTTTGGAGCCACCCCAAGGAATCTGATTCATGTATAAGTTCAGAAGATAATTTTGATACAATAGAGGCTAAAAAGGAATCTGATTCAACTGTAAAACCAGAAGACGTATCGTCAAAACCCAAGCCTTCATTTAGAGTAACTGGCTCTAGGTTATCTAGCAGTACTTATCCTATACCACAAGGAAATGGAGACGAAGAAGAAGGCGAAATAATTTCAAGCTCAGAAACAGATTTAAGTCAAATATCGTCTCGTATGAAAGCACCACAATCAGTACATTCTAATGGTAATGAAAATGGGTAGTGAAGTGTACAGTGAGTACAGAAAAAAATACTATTTTTTTAATTTAATAAACGGCAGCATTTTTAAAGAAAATCTTAGCCCATTAAAATGTTAAACATTTATAGTGTTAGACGCTATAAAATTATCCTCATCTGTTGTCTGTTTAAAATTAAATTTGGCATATTTGTTAACTAAATTTAACGTTTTGTAGGGGTTTTTTTTGGATGTGATAATATTAGCACTTTGTTGAATATTTAGAAATTCGGTTTTAAAAATGCAATTGTGACCTTTGTATTGTTGTATAAAAGTACGCATACGTGTTTTCTGTAGTATAGTTAGTAATGAATACTCACTTTTTTTTGAAAATATCTCTTCCTAATACCAGTCTTGAAGTTTTAATGTTGTATGTAATTTAGATAATTATGTTCTTGATCCTTGAGTTACTATTATACAATTTTATTCAAGAGGTTAATCTGAACTGAACTGAACTGTAACGTTGCTCATGTTCCATAACAATGTCTATCATGTTCAATTTACGAAGTTGTTAGTGAATATTTTACACAATTTTTTCGCCCTGTAAAATTTCTTTGGCGAATAACAATGTTATCAACTAATGTTCTTAACCTCATTACTTAATCGTGTACTTTCAAAAGACCATTATTATGTGATTCACTTTCAGAATCCAGAATCAGAGTATCTTGTTCAGTTGTCCACATTAAAACTGACTATTTTCCAAAGTTATGTAGTTTGTAGTTCTTTTTTGTATGTATTATGTATTATGTATATTCCTGCATTTATATTGATGCATTATGTAACGATGTAAAATCTTGTCAAGTCAATACATCATGGAATCCTCTCTTGACACTGATGGTGTACAAATTTTTGTTACAATCCAAAATTAAGAATGGTACCCCAGTAGTTTTTTTCCTACTTAAGAATTGTTTTTATGCTACAATCACTTAGAATTTTCGCAATTATTATTGTGTCGGAAATACTAGTAGATGGCTATTCAGCTCTTGTTATACCTTTGTATGCATAATATAGTATACATGTATATGTTACCGTGATTTTGTACAATCCGTGATTGTATACAATCACCGGAATTGTATACAATTCACTAGTGAT